>JAODAL010011364.1:0-100397 GCA_025379985.1 Phyllomedusa bahiana
AAACCTTGTGTAAAACTGTCAAAACCCCCAACCACATAAATGGGATATTTTGACTTTTAATCTGCTTGAAAACACAAACCTTAATCCATTTGCCCAAAAGGGTTTTTAAAGGGTAGAACCAATTGAGTAATTTTTACTTTCATTGGACCTTCCCTTATGTTTTTCGGACCGTCCCCCAGTTAAAAAAACCGGGGGCAGGTGGAAAACCCCGTGCAGAAACCGCTGCACGGATTTTCCATTAAGGTCTGTGTAAAATTTTGTAGCCGGTTGCGAGGTTTTTTCAAAACGGGAAAACCTGAAAAACCGGTGAAAAAAAAGCTGTGGGGACAAGGCTTTGACTTCCTGTTTGAGGTGGGTGGTCCCATGAAGGGGGGGGGGCCCTTAAAAGTCTGCAGCTGTGAACAGGGGAAAATCTGTGTGTTTTTTTATTGCGGATGTTTTTTAAATAGCGCAGTGAAATAGGGACCCGTGTGTGTGGAGGAGGAGGCTGGAAGCAGTAAAACAGGTAAACCCTGTCTTTGCTATCTTTAATATGCTGTTCCCTCAGTTATGTATAGTAAGAGACTCGTTTAAAAAAAAAAAAACTCTATACAAACATCTATGTCCTCGCTCCCCTGTACAGTTGGTATCCCCGAAAAAAAATTTTTCCCAGATTGTGCCTTCTGGAAAAAATGAAAGTAAACTTTCGTTTCTATCTTTTAAAACACTAAAAGTTTTTTATTATATCTAACTTTAAACTTTATACATTTTTTAAAAACCTGATCTCTATCCTCATATTTAACCCTTTTTGCTTCTAAAAGAGGGAATAACTCCCTTTTATCATAAGTCTGGTGGAACCCCCCCTATTAAAGGGAGACTTATTCTATAGAAAAGTATGCTTCAGAAAGGGGATCCAAAAGCCAAATTTTTTGGGCGTCAGCGAGGCAGGCATGACGTTTTAAATTGTGATCTCTCACTCTGTCTACAAGTGTCCCCTGCTGAGACGGTGTCCAAGGGGGCCTTTTTTGTTTGTGTCTATGAGATTGGGCGACCCCCAAGTAGTTGGCTTGGGATCCCTTATGGAGCTAGTACTTTGTTGTATAAGGCCCTTCCTGTCAATAGGTGGGTTCCCATCAGACTTGATGTGAAAGGGGACTTATTCCCTCTTTCAAAAGCAAAAAAGGGTTAAATGATGAGGATAAGGATCGGTTTTTAAATAGTTATATAGGGGTTTAAAGAGTTGATAAAAAAAAAAGTTACGTTTTAGTTTTTTAATGATGGGAAAATCTGTAGAGTTTGTTTGCCTATGGCAAAAATAGAAAATTAGTGATCAAAGTCCTCTTTGTTCTCTTGTGAGATTCCCAATTTTTTGGAGATTATGTAAAATGAAAGTAAAACCTTTTTTTCCCTGCAATACTGAAGAAATCTTCTGATTTGCTAATGACACGCGTTTAAGAAATATCTTATATTTCCATCTACTATAAATTTTTGCGTGTTTGTGTGGTGGTGATAGACGCTCTTTAAGTCTTTAAGTTACAGAGAAGCCAGTGAAGCGAATAGTAAGAAAAGAGCACGTGTTTTAAATACTACAAAATCAAATTCACTGCCATAAAAACACTACAGAAATGCCTAAAGTTCAAGCTGTTGAAGGTGTTTTCCAATAATTTTAAAAGCTCCCCTGCTGCCCCGCTCTGCACTAAAACAGAAAATTACCTCATACTCACCTCTCCCATTAGCACCGTTCCAGTGCTGCCAGAGCTCCAGTGTCCATCACTGATGAAAGGGCTATACAATACTTGGAAATCCCTAAAGGAGCATTTATGCTATCTACAATACATGAAAAAACTTTGAGATTCTTAGTTCACACGTTTTGATCAAAGATGCTTATTCTACCACCGGCTTACAACGGGATCTCAAGGCGGGTGGTCCTACTCTATCTTTACCTCTCATTAGAGCCACATTCTAACTTCTCATTGGGCCAACCGACCTCCATAATCCAGAGAGAAAAATAAAAACAGGCACCAACCTTGCACGCATACTGCACTGATATAACAAGCTGTGGAGGTGGGCGGGGTGCGAGAAACCAAAATGGAGGCATCCCTTCCTCCCTCTATAAATTAAAAGCAATATGTGCCAAATACAACGTATAGTTCTGCACAAAAAAACATTTCTGAAAGTATGCGTGCAAGGTTGGTGCCTGTTTTTATTTTGAACGTGATATCATCAGTGAGGGACACTGGAGCTCTGGCAGAGCTGGAACGGTGGTAATGGGAGTGAGGTGAGTATGGGGTAATTTTCTATGTTAGTACAGAAACGTTTTTAATATCGTGGGGATCCCTTTAACAATGAAGAAATAGTGTGTGACGGAGGCACATTTATTAGCCAAATGTACTCTGTCCACCTGCATGGGGAAGTGGCTGCTCCCATCTTGGTTTGTGAACTCCGCCCACCTGCATGGGGAACTGGCTGCTCCCATCTTGGTTTGTGAACTCCGCCCACCTGCATGGAGAAGTGGCTGGCTCCCATCTTGGTTTGTGCACTCCGCCCACCTGCATGGAGAAGTGTCTGGCTCCCATCTTGGTTTGTGCACAACGCCCACCTGCATGGGGAAGTGTCTGCTCCCATCTTGTTTTGTGCACAACGTCCACCTGCATGGGGAAGTGGCTGCTCCCATCTTGGTTTGTGCACAACGTCCACCTGCAGGGAGAAGTGGCTGGCTCCCATTTTGGTTTGTGCACAACGTCCACCTGCATGGGGAAGTGGCTGCTCCCATCTTGGTTTGTGCACTCCGCCCACCTGCATGGGGAAGTGGCTGGCTCCATTTTGGGTTTTGTTGCACTCCGCCTACCTGCATGGGGAAGTGGCTGCTCCCATCTTGGTTTGTGCACTCCGCCCACCTGCATGGGGAAGTGGCTGGCTCCCATCTTGGTTTGTGCACTCCGCCCACCTGCATGGGGAAGTGGCTGCTCCCATCTTGGTTTGTTCACTCCGCCCATCTGCATGGAGAAGTGTCTGGCTCCCATCTTGGTTTGTGCACTCCGCCCAACTGCATGGGGAAGTGTCTGCTCCCATCTTGTTTTGTGCACTCCGCCCATCTGCATGGGGAAGTGGCTGCTACGATCTTGGTTTGTGCACTCCGCCCACCTGCATGGGGAAGTGGCTGGCTCCCATCTTGGTTTGTGCACTCCGCCCACCTGCATGGGGAAGTGGCTGCTCCCATCTTGGTTTGTTCACTACCGCCCATCTGATGGTGAATTGTCTGGCTCCATCTTGGTTTGTGCACATCCCAGCCCACTGCATGGGGAAGGGGCTGGCTCCCATCTTGGTTTGTGCACTCCGCCCACCTGCTTGGGGAAGTGGCTGCTCCCATCTTGGTTTGTTCACTCCGCCCACCTGCATGGGGAAGTGGCTGGCTCCCATCTTGGTTTGTGCACGACGACCACCTGCATGGGGAAGTGGCTGCTCCCATCTTGGTTTGTTCACTCCGCCCACCTGCATGGGGAAGTGGCTGGCTCCCATCTTGGTTTGTGCACACCGTCCACCTGCATGGGGAAGTTGCTGCTCCCATCTTGGTTTGTGCACAACGTCCACCTGCATGGGGAAGTTGCTGCTCCCATCTTGGTTTGTTCACTCCGCCCACCTGCATGGGGAAGTTGCTGCTCCCATCTTGGTTTGTTCACTCCGCCCACCTGCATGGGGAAGTGGCTGCTCCCATCTTGGTTTGTGCACAACGCCCACCTGCATGGAGAAGTGGCTGCACCCATCTTGGTTTGTGCACTCCGCCCACCAGCCACGGGAAGTTTCAGGCACCCATCTTGGTTTGTGCACTCCGCCCACCTGCATGGGGAAGTGTCTGGCTCCCATCTTGGTTTGTGCACTCCGCCCACCTGCATGGGGAAGTGTCTGGCTCCCATCTTGTTTTGTGCACTCAGCCACCCTGCATGGGGCAGTGTCTGGCTCCCATCTTGGTTTGTGCACTCCGCCCACCTGCATGGGGAAGTGTCTGGCTCCCATCTTGTTTTGTGCACTCCGCCCACCTGCACATATTTTTTAATTCAGATCAGGTTGTAGCTGGAATCTTCTCTCCCTGAAGTGTGGAGGTCTGAACAGATACCAAGAGAGGTGACATTAGCGTAGGTTCCCACCTAAATTAAGTTTTGCTCAAAAATGTACACTAAGAACCTCAACAATTTTCATATATTCCACAGTAGCAGAAATGCTTTTCCAAAAAAATCTTATGTCCTCTTTGACCGTTTTTTTTTTAGTGCTTATAGAGCTGCTGATATAGTGTTTGAAATAATTAATAACCAATGATCCTTTATCAGCACAAGCATCAGAGCCTCACCGCTATTGTATACATTAGTATCATATTCACAGGTATGTTTCATAATAGCACAATAAGGACCATATGACTACTATACAAGTCAGAGGACGGCCAGTAACGTGTCAAAATGACGCACACTATTATAGTGTGAGAAACTGAGTTTTTCAGGACTGTGGCCATTGTCTTCTAGTGTTTAGCACTTTAGACGTCGGACCCTCAGTTATCCTGTGATTCCTGTGGTTGACACCCCGGAGGCAGGTCAGCTGTGAGAGAAGTATAAAACACAGTAAAAGTTAGTGAATCTCCATAATGAACCAAAGGAAATTACTGTATAAAAACAGCAGCTTATAGATATAATTCACTGGTGGGACAATCACCAATTATAATAATGTCGCTGGCCCACATTTACTCATGTGGTTACACCAGAAACATGTTCTAAAGCATGCCAAAAAGTGTTGCATGCTGCACCAAAAAAAGCGGCAAAAATCAGACATGCAAGAAAGGACAAATAATAGTCAGAAAAGCTAGACAACTCTAAAGATCCGCCAAATTCATCAAACAGCATAAACCACTGTCATAAATTCCAAAAAGATTGAAACCTCCGGCACCAGAAAATTGTAAGATAAAAGCATATCCTTTAATTCAAAAAACATGTTAAAAATGTCCGAGGTCCTCCATACTTTCTGACGCTTTTCAAGCGCTAAACGCGCTTACTTACTCGAAACGCATCAGAAAGTAAGGAGAACCTTGGACATTTTTAACATAAAGGATATGTTTTTATCTTACAATTTTCTGGTGCCAGAGGTTTCAACCTTTTTGGAATTTATGACATTGTTTATACCCTTGTCCGATGGGTTTCTTCCATTGGCATTATTTGGACATTTGAGGAATTTCCCCCGAGAATTGAAAACTGTGCCACTTGTGCCACTGTGATAAATCCGGCACAAGTTTACACTGGTTAACTTTTAGAAAGCAGTAGTAAATGTGGGCCATTGTTCTTTCCATTTTTCCTGTACATCAATAGTGCAAGTGAAAATAAAGACAACTTAACTTATCAGACTCCTCTCCCCTCGGCCTATTGCCACAGTAACTCATTTTCAATTCACTGGAAAAAAATCTGTCTTCAGAGAGGCAGAGATGAAAACAGATTATCGGCTCATTGAGGAATCAGATTACAGCTTCTGCCCATAGTGTCTATGGAGAGAGGAGGGGGAGCAGGAAGCAGCTGCCGAGAAAGGCACAAACACACAGAGATGCTGCTGCTTCTGGATGACTGCTCTACTGTCTGGATTTACAGCAGCATTGCTAATGACTTCTGTATAATGGCCTCCAGGCCGCTACTGCTTCTGAATGTACTAGTGCATCTCAAAAATTAGAATATCATTGAAAATTAAAGGGGTTCTCCAGGACGATCTTTTTATTTGTTATAAGGCTCACAAATTATATTATATGAAACCATGTAATTCATACTGTAATGAGTCTATACAATACATGGGTTTCTCTATTTGACAAACTATTGATATAAATTATCTTTTCAGTGATATTCTCATTTTTTTCTCATTGTACGTGAGAGAGAGTGAAAAGTGGTTCCTTGTACAAGGGGCTGCTGATAAGTCTTCGGCTTTGTGTTCTTTTTTTGTTTCTATGGTAAGAAATGTTACATCACATGAAAGCCTTATGTGTCTCATATATGTTTTCAAAATTTTGTGTTTTTAGTTTATGTCAACTGTGATCTAGGCACGCGGGAAAACAAAATGGCGGAGTCTACGGCGATATTCACAGGAAGTGAGAGCAGAGGAGTGATAAAAGTCTTGTTTCTGCAAGGACAGTCCGCAAAGGATATTCATGGTGATGTGTCGCAGACATTGGGGGATCAATGACCTTCATATTCTACAGGTAAGAACTGGGTTGCCAAATTTAAAACGGGCCACTTCAGCACCAATGATGAGCAACGTCCTGGACGACCGAGAGTGGTTGTTGTTCCAGAGATTGTCGATGCTGTGCACAACCTCATACTGGAGAATCGGCGAATTTCAGCTAAATGAATAGCAGATGTCATGGGGATTTCTTGTGAACGTGTTTGTGTCATTATCCATGAACATTTGAACATGAAGAAGCGATCTGCAAAGTGAGTCCCCAAATGTTTGACAACAGATCAGAAAAGCATGCGAGTGAAAACTTGAAGGGGTTGTCTCACTACAGGGATCGCTGCTTTTTATGTTAAAGATCTTGCAAAAACAAGTCACTTTGCAATATGAGTCCATTAACAGTGTCCTACCTATTCTGAGATATCCCCTCTTGTATGAATTGCATCAGGTCCTCTGGTCGCTATAGCTACAGTCCAAATAATAAGAAAAAAATACAGTCAGCTCTCCTATTATGCAGGCTGGTACCACTCAAATGGCGCACGTCCACTGCTCCAGCTGCATAGTCCATAGAAATAATCCATAAACGTGAAAAGGACAGCGCACACAGAGTGGTCCAGATATGATATCAAATCAAAATTTATTGGCATCAAAGCTCAAACACCAATGGAGGCATGAATAAAGAGCAAATAGAAAAAAGCACCTTGGTGCAAACTAACGCGTTTCGGGCATGTCCAGCCCTTAGTCGTAGCAAGGTGAAAATGACAAGTGTGCCATAATATACACAGACATACTGCGAAACAATTAAGAACAATTAACAGAATTGTAAATACCTTGTCCAGTGCTCCCGGCGTATAACACGAAACATAGCGTGTAAATGCGGAAGTGACGACATGTCACATGAACCGGACGTGATGTAGCGCAGCCAGGAAAATACTTGAGCATGCGCAAAGAGAATAAAACTGCTAAAGCTGGTAAGGGCAGAAAAATCTCGGAACACACATATGAAAGACAAATGTGCCTGGATAAATATATGTAAAATTAAAAATGCCACATCCGGGAACACTGGACAGGAACAATACAACAGTTACAATCTTAAGAACAGTGTGTAATTACACACGAGGCACTTAGAAGCATGGAAAACACTAACATACAACAAACACAAACACAAAAACGGACAAAAACAAAGACAAACCAAAACAACAAAAACAAAAGCCGCACAAAACAAACACAGACACAAAAACCAATGCAACTCAAAAAACAAGGACTGTAACATCAACAACATACACAACAAAATCAGACATAACAAAAACATACATGACAAAAAAAGCCATGAAATGTGTGTGGTTGAAGCAAAAACGTATATATAAACGTAAGGCATTATATATATGCAATATAATGAATGACATAATATGATATGATAATTGCATGTACTGTAATAAACAAAAAATAATAAAGGCATACCTGAAAACCATACATGTACAAAAATGTCCATGTCTATAAAAAAACAACAACAACACACATGAAGAATAAAGATGGGAGAAATGAAGAGGAGGACACTAATAGTGAAACATGACCTCCCTTTTTAAATTTAAACCGTATGGGACCACAGTATTTAATTAAATGATCCAGAAAGCTTCTCTATCTCTCAATTTCCTTTCTAAGTTTCCCCCTCTTTTTTTTTTCAAAACCCTTTCAATACCAAAGACTTTGAGTGCACTGGTATTCCCACCATGACACTCTAAAAAATGCTTAGCTGACCCGACAGTTGTGCTTTTGCAGATTATCCCACTACCTTTACAAGTACTTAAGGGACACATAATTATCTTTATGCTCAGTGCAGCCAAAGCCCTAATACCGCGCTTGTGGAGGTCAACTGAGACACCTTCCATAACCGCATGGTACAACGAACTTACATTTATCCAACGTATGGAGGAGATCCGGGCGGACAAAAGCCAGACATTGGATAAATACATGAGCACCTGGTCGAGCTGGTTGACTTTCTGTGGTTCTGCAGAGTTCGAGGAACATATCGAAACATAGAAAAATCCGCCTTAGGGACAGGGGTGGGGAGGAACACAGGTTCTGTGGTTAATGTATTCTATCCGGGATCGCCATTCTGTTTCGCGAGGGACCTCAGTGAGTAAGCTTTTGGATGACTCACTTTTACAGGGCTCGGTCATCTTGTTTCGTTCTCTTTTTTTTTTTTTTTTTTCCCGATCGGCAATATTTTGTTGGTTCTTTTTGTGTTTAGTGTTTTTCATTGACTACTGACCTTATCAGGTGTGATATGTAAAATAATATTTACCTCCGAAGGCTATTTTATGAGGATGTTAACGAGTACATGCTGGATCTTTGGCCCCATGGTCATGAGTCGAGGATGGAGTATTGCTCGTCCGCCTCTAACCAGTGAATTTATTGTATGTACCTTGATATAGTCGGGGCTATGCTCCAGTGATTGATTCAGATGAAGGTATTGTTGGATATTCAACAGTCTATGATATGTTCATTTTTGCTGTTCTTATGTGATATTTTGTGCCTACACACTTTGCTGATGTGCACTGCATGCTTGTTTCTGAATAAAGCGTTTTGAATAAGAAAAAAAAAATGCTTAGCTACATTGGATTTGACACGTTCCGTAGTGTTAGATACATCCCTCAAGTGTTCCAGAAACCTGATTTTGAGTTTTCTAATTGTGGAGCCCACATACATCAAATTACACAAGTTGCAACAAGCGGCATAGATAACCGCGTCAGAGTTGCAGTTTATGTATTGTTTGATGTTATAGTTTCTCTTTTGTTCCCGATCCGAAAATTTTTTACATGGAAGTGCAAAACTGCACATTTTACATGGATGGGACCCACACCTAAAAAAACCCAGGTGGTGTAACCAGGTGCTGTTATTTCCACGCAAACTCGACGAAAAAATGTCGCCTAGGGTTAAAGATTTTCTTGTTACCACTCTGACTCCCTCAGCCAAAATTTCACCTACAATTTCATCCTCCTTTAACAATGGTAGATATTTATGGATAATATCCCTAATCTGAGTAATCTAAACAACACAATTCTTCTCCCTTTTTAATACTCAAATACAGTAAACAGTTTACTCAGATTAGGGATATTATCCAATTAGAAAACTCAAAATCAGGTTTCTGGAACACTTGAGGGATGTATCTAACACTACGGAACGTGTCAAATCCAATGTAGCTAAGCATTTTTTAGAGTGTCATGGTGGGAATACCAGTGCACTCAAAGTCTTTGGTATTGAAAGGGTTTTGAAAAGAAAGAGAGGGGGAAACGTAGAAAGGAAATTGAGAGATAGAGAAGCTTTCAGGATCATGTCATTAAATACTGTGGTCACATAAGGTTTACATTTAAAAAGGGAGGTCCTGTTTCACTATTAGTGTCCTCCTCTTCATTTCTCCCATCTTTATTCTTCATGTGTGTTGTTGTTGTTTTTTTATAGACATGGACATTTTTGTACATGTATGGTTTTCAGGTATGCCTTTATTATTTTTTGTTTATTACAGTACATGCAATTATCATATCATATTATATTATGTCATTCATTATATTGCATATATATAATGCCTTACGTTTATATATACGTTTTGCTTCAACCACACACATTTCATGGCTTTTTTTTGTCATGTCTGTTTTAGTTATGTCTGTTTTTGTCGTGTCTGTTGTTGTTGTTTCAGTCCTTGTTTTTGGATTTGCATTGGTTTTTGTGTCTGTGTTTGTATTTGTTTTTTTATGTTTTTATGTCAGTGTTTGTTTTGTGCGTCTTTTGTTTTTGTTGTTGTGGTTTGTCTTTGTTTTTGTTTGTGTCCATTTTTGTGTTTGTGTTTGTTGTATGTTTGTGTTTTCCATGCTTCTAAGTGCCTCTTTTGTAATTACACACTGTTCTTAAGATTGTAACTGTTGTATTGTTCCTGTCCAGTGTTCCCGGATGTGCCGTTTTTAATTTTACATACATTTATCCAGGCACATTTGTCTTTCATATGTGTGTTCCGAGATTTTTCTGCCCTTACCAGCTTTAGCAGTTTTATTCTCTTTGCGCATGCTCAAGTATTTTCCTGGCTGCGTTACATCACGTCCGGTTCATGTGACATGTCGTCACTTCCGCATTTACACGCTATGTTTCGTGTTATACGCCGGGAGCACTGGACAAGGTATTTACAATTCTGTTAATTGTTCTTAATTGTTTAGGAGTATGTCTGTGTATATTATGGCACACTTGTCATTTTCACCTTGCTACGACTAAGGGCTGGACATGCCCGAAATGCGTTAGTTTGCACCAAGGTTCTTTTTTCTATTTGCTCTTTAATCATGCCTCCATTGGTGTTTTAGCTTTGATGCCAATAAATTTTGATTTTATATCATATCTGGACCACTCTGTGTGCGCTGTCCGGTTCACGTTTATGGATGATCGCTATAGCTACAGACCTGTTTAATCTCTCCTGATAGGCTGCCAGTACTGGTTGCTATAGCTACAGACATGGCTTCTACTGCAGCCTAGTAGAAACCAGTGAGCACGCCCCTGAATTCAAAGTGAAACCAAGAAAACAGGACTGAGGTAAGATGAATCAATGTAGTGAGACAACCCCTTTAAGAACTTCCTGGATCTACTGGTTACTATGGATGAGACCTTGATTTATTTATATGATCTTGAAAGCAAGGAAGTGTCAAAAGAGTGGAGGCACAGTGGTTCTCCTCGTCCAAAGAAGTTCAGGGTACAAAAATCAGCCACTAATGTGATGGCGTCTGTGTTCTGGGATAAGGAGGGCCTGCTGCTGGTGAACGACCTGTAAAATGGTTCCTCCATCAATGGAAGGGATTACACTGAACTTTTATACCAGCTGAAGGCCAAAAGGCGAAGCAAGCCGTCCAAAGGAATCTTGTTCCTGCAAGACAACGCTTCCGCTCACACTTCACTAGCGACCACGGCAAAACTGGTGGAGCTAGGCTTGCAGCTGGTTGACCACCCACCTTATTCGCTAGATCTATCTCCCTTCGACTAGCATCTGTTTCCAAACCTGAAGAAACACCTCAAGGTACCAGATCTCACACCATGTCTGATGCCATGGCTGCTAAGGATGACTGGTTTGAGGCACAACCGAAATCCTTCTTTTTGCAAGGCTTACAGAACTTGGAATACCGATGTAAGAAGTGTGTTGACATCAGTGGAGAGTGTGTCGAATAAATGTAAAGTTTCATCTTCCTATCTCGTTTCTTTCTGGGTAAAGCCAAAGACTTATCAGCAGCCCCTCGTATTGTCACTACGAGACAACTTTAGTTAACCAGCTGCTCTGCCCTTTCTCAGCAGCTGCTTGATACAACTTGAATTCTATGCAAGTTTGTTGTGTGTTTGTGCCTTTCTTGGCAGCTGCTTCCTGCTCCCCCTCCTCTCTCCATAGACATATATGGGCAAAATTCTATGCAAGTTCTGAATATAGCTTGGGTATAGTCAGAAGTCCCAAAGAAAGGAATGGGGGGAAAATCTACGCGCGTCCAGCCATTTCCTTCACTTAGATGAGCTCACTCAGCTTGTAGCACGCCGGCCTCAAAGCGCATGCTACAGACAGGGGCGCCCCTTTTAGGAAGCATAATGTATAGTGGTTAGAGTCCAGCTGCTATGATGTTTCCCTTACACAGAACAAAGAAGAGCCCAGGAAAAACTGACAATTACAGATGGGGCCTGCAGAGAGAGAGAACTGGGGAAAATGCCAGATACAACTTATATAATGGTTGGAGAAGCTGTTGTTCCTCAAGTACACACACATGACAGCAGAAAAGTGAAGTCACCGGAATCGACAGGTACGCTTTAGATTTGATGTTTATTGACAGCCCCTTAGCACCTGGTGATTGTGTCATGGGGATGGGGTGGGCAGTCGGGGACAGAGGGAGTCCCCGCCAACTGGCTAACCCTGTAGATGCCGCAGTCGCTATTGATTATGGCATCTAATTGGGCAAACAGCTGCCGCCTCTGAAAACCTTATGTGGATGATGCTGAGAACATAGTTATCGACTGCTCACTCCTCCATGTCCTACAATTAGTTTGTCCTTTGTGCTGGTTCTGTTTCCTTTTATTTGTATGGATGTCATATATTGGAGGTAGTGCAGGGTAGCTGGTTGTGTTGCTCATAGTAATTTATATACTTAGCTTTCATATTGTACCTATTAAGCAAATTAGTATTGCAGTGACCACCCCGGTGATCCCAGCAGATTACTTCTTTCAGAGACGTAACTTGAAGCTCCGAGGCCCTAGTACAAAAAGTAAAATTTGCCCCCCAGCTGCCATGTGCCATTTACAATGCTGGTGTCTCCTTATGTGGCAGATGGGCTTTTGGGCCCCCTCAGGCTGCAGGGCCCAGTAGCAACTGCTACCTCTGCACCCCCTGTAGCTACGCCCCTGATTTCTATCATTCTTCACCTGACCCTTCAGCCATTCACAGGCCGTATATCCAGCAATACACCTCTGCGGCCCAGGACAGGGGAGTGAGCGAGTTCGTGAGGTAAGTTTTTTTTCTTCTATTTTTCATCATATTCTGACAAGCTAATGAGCTTTTTTAAGTCATGGAGCACCCCTTTAAATAATGTAATTTCTATACATTAACATTAGTAGAATAATTACAATACTCCAGGCAGTAGACTCATACTAACTAGTCAGATCCTTTGTCATTAGGAGTCCATTGCTTCTCATTAATGGTATCTCTGCTGTGCAGCTGACTTCTGATTCCTGGCCTCTTATTGTTGGGGTGAACAGAAGATGGACTGTACTGGAGTATGTCAAAGCCGTCTTAACAGCATTATGGGCCCCCGGGCAGAGCACTGCAGTGGGCCCTGCTCAAATGACATCACACTAGGCCATGCTTCTAGCCACCCCCAAGCACACCAATATTATCACGCCACTTATGTGTGTACACCGGCAGCCTACAAGACTGATTTTCAGGGCAGGAAGCCTTTGGCTTCCTTCTCCAGCATGTTTTTTAACTATTTGCACATCCTAAAATCACACAAACAGTTAAATAAGCAAGGCCAATCAAGGGATCCAGGGTATGTTTCTTGTATACCTGGGACATATATAGACCACCTTGGGCCCCTATACTTATGGGGCCCCCAGGCAATTGCTGAGTGTGCCAAATGGAAAAGATATTACGTGGAAATCCCTAAAGAAGCACTTATGCTATCTATCATACATGAAAAACTTTGAGATTCTCGGTTCACATATTTTGATCAAAGATGTTTAAGCTGCCCACGACTTTCAACGTGATCTCAAATAGGGCAGTCCTAGGCTATCTTTTACCTCTCAATAGAGCCTCCAGGACTCTCACTAGGTCAACAGACCTCCTTTATCCAGAGAGAAAAAAATAAAAAAACACCCTACCTGCCCTTTTTGCAGTAGTGTGCCGCTGGCAGTGGTGTGCGTGTGTACATGTATAATTACATGTGTGCCGCAACCCTGTCAGTGGCATCCAGGTTTGCATACGTTTTTTCAGAAATGTTTTTTGTGCAGAACCATACGTTATATTTGGTGTATATTGATTTTAACCTATATGGAAAGGAAGGGGTGCCTCCATTTTGGCTTTCTGTACCCGCCCACTCTCACAGGCTGTCATAAGAAGTGCAGCCTGCAGGTAGGGTGTTTTTTATTTTTTCTCTCTGGATAAAGGAGGTCTGTTGACCCAGTGAGAGGCCTGGAGGCTCTATTTAGAGGTAAAAGATTAGCATAGGACTGCCCTATTTGAGATCACGTTGAAAGTCGTGGGCAGCTTAAACATCTTTTGATCAAAATATGTGAACCGAGAATCTCAAAGTTTTTTCAAATGGAAAAGATGGCCCTGGATTATGTGCAATCCGGCTGTACCTAGGACTCAGTGATTGACATCTTGTACTGACCATTGCCTTTGAGAGAAGCAGATCCCTGAGCTGCCTCCTCCTCCATATTCCGGCTGCCTGGTAGCTCTTGTTGATAACTGTTTCCCACCGGATTAGTTGATTCTTTTTCACTAGTGAATGGACCTGGAGGAAGATCTGCAGAACACACATAAAATATATATAAAATAGTAATATGTATGACTTTCATTATTTTATGCATGTTAAGAAAATAAATAAATCCATAATACACTGCACTTCGTACAATTAGCGGAATCCTGCACTTGGGACGACATGTAGATTTTCGGTGCCTTTTTTTTTAATCGCGCATTAGTAGTGTAGAATGCGCCTGAATCTATGAAGCTGTTCTACTGTGGGTGACAGATTTAGCGCTTTCTAGCTACAAAGCGACACTTCAGGCTCAGGTAAACCACTTTTAAAGAGCTCTACCTGTTCCAGAAGTAATGCGCCTGGATTTGCTGTGCTGAGGCTATAAATGTGCAGCTTCGTACGTTGTCCTGCTGGACACTATGTCATCCCCTTCATCCCCATAGTCCTCGAGTGTATGAAGTAACTCATCTTGTAGGACCCTCAGATAGAGCTCAGCATTGAGGTCACCATCCATCCTGGTCAAGTATCCACCATCTCTGGCTGTGACCCCTCCCCATATCCTCAGGCTTCCTCCACCGATCATGATAGTTCCATCTCTCGCTCCATTCAACCTTCTCCTTGGTTCTTCCCATTCCCCTTATCAGAGCCCGGTCTATTGACTTTCATCTCTCACTCCGTTAGCCCCTTCTTCCTTCTCTAGCTCCGTTCTTCCCATTCCCCTTATCAGAGCCTGGTCTATTGACTTTCATCTCTCACTCCGTTAGCCCCTTCTTCCTTGATTCTTCCCATTCCCCCATCAGAGCCCGGTCTATTGACTTTCATCTCTTCGCTCCGTTCCCTCCATCTCCCTTGGTTCTTTCCATTCCCCCATCAGAGCCCGGTCTATTGACTTTCATCTCTCGCTCCGTTTGCCCCTTCTCCTTTGGTTCTTCCCATTCCCCCCATCAGAGCCCGGTCTATTGACTTTCATCTCTCGCTCCATTCCCCCCATCAGAGCCCGGTCTATTGACTTTCATCTCTCGCTCCGTTCACCCCTTCTCCCTTGGTTCTTCCCATTCCCCCCATCAGAGCCCGGTCTATTGACTTTCATCTCTCGCTCCGTTTGCCCCTTCTCCCTTGATTCTTCCCATTCCCCCCATCAGAGCCCGGTCTATTGACTTTCATCTCTCGCTCCGTTCTCCCCTTCTCCCTTGGTTCTTCCCATTCCCCCCATCAGAGCCCGGTCTATTGACTTTCATCTCTCGCTCCGTTCGCTCCTTCTCCCTTGGTTCTTCCCATTCCCCCCATCAGAGCCCGGTCTATTGACTTTCATCTCTCGCTCCGTTCATCCCTTCTCCCTTGGTTCTTCCCATTCCCCCCATCAGAGCCCGGTCTATTGACTTTCATCTCTCGCTCTGTTCATCCCTTCTCCCTTGGTTCTTCCCATTCCCCCATCAGAGTCCGGTCTATTGACTTTCATCAATCTTCCATTTTTCCTCCTTTTCTGTAATTTCTTTGCTGTCACTTCTTATAACGTGATTGAAGTCGCGGCTTCTTCCCCTGTTTTCGCGCCATCATTCCAGGCCTGTGTAATGCGCCCGGTGCTTGCATGGACGTCTGTGACTCTTAGGAAGCCTATGAGCCGCCTCCACTGCCGCGTCTTAGCGCCAGAACTGATCGACCTTGTGATGAGCGACTTGTTGGCTCTGATGTTTCCCCTGGACGTCACCTCTTGGCTTTGGACGGACTTCATTCCATATTCTTCCCGCTGTCAGGGCCTCACATGATGCAGTTTGTCCTCGGCCCAGAGACGCTATCGATGAGCTGGATGATGCCGCTTCTCTTTTCTTGGGGAATCTTCTTCATGGCGGCTCGAACCAGTGACCTTTCACTTGGGAATCAGCCTAATAACACACTGAGCTATTAGGGAATGTGAGGACAGGTGGTAATTTGTAGTAACACAAAGAAAAAGATTGTCCCACCACCAGGAGCAAAACAGTAACAATGCAAGAATCTGCAGAACTGAGCAGATGCTAAATAGTTACAGGTCAAAGTTACAGTCATATGAAAAAGTTTGGGCACCCCTATGTATCTTAATCATTTTTAGTTCTAAATATTTGGGTGTTTGCAACAGCCATTTCAATTTGATATATCTAATAACTGATGGACACAGTAATATTTCTGGATTGAAATGAGGTTTATTGTACTAACACAAAATGTGCAATATTAGTTATTAGATATATCAAATTGAAATGGCTGTTGCAAACACCCAAATATTTAGAACTAAAAATGATAAAGATTAATAGGGGTGCCCAAACTTTTTCATATGACTGTATGTATGAAAGCCAAGAGGATTGTCTATAAAATGATGGTAGACTCATGGTCTCAGCTGTAGTGGATGGTGAGATATGGAGCCTGAAAGTCATAAGTTCAAAACTGGCCTGTACCCTCCCCCTCCTTTAAAATACAGCCCTATCAGCCCTCACCTATAATCCTATAACCCCATGAGGATGAGAAGTGAGGATTGTAAGATGTGTGTGTGGTATATTCTGGAGAGACGAGTCATGGCCAGGAGAAGTCATCATGGCGGAATGGAGAAAAATTTCTGATCCAAACACCCCTTTGGAACATACCCTTATAGGGGACTGTTTGGGGGGCCCTCAGAGGTTGAGAGGCCCCACTCGGGTACGGGGAAGATTTTTCCCGTTTTGTGGGGAAACAAATAGTTGGGGGTTTTTTGTATCTTTATGTGGTTTCCGATTATCGCTCAACCCCTAAATTTTTTGATTGTTTCCCCCAGACCATGAAATTCAAGTTTTCTAAAAAATAATTTTTTAAATTCCCTTTTTGTATAAAATAAAAAAGTTAAAAACCAAAATGAAAACACCTTTGAAACAAATGCGTCCATTTTTACTTTTGGAAATTTAAAGATGTATTTTTGTAAATTTGAAATTTTCCCTTGGTGGGGGCAGCAATCAAAGAATTTAGGGAAATTGGGGGACACTAAAGCCCGGGGGGTCCTGGGGTTTTGCAACCCTGCCCCCGTCCAATATTCATGAGCTGTGAGAGGTGAGCAGTGAACCTATTGTTCCCTGATATATGGCGGTATTATTTATACCTGTAATTATTGCTACTTATGCTGCTTTAGTTTATTGTCATTAGGTGGTGACCCCCCCCCCCCATCTCATTTTGCTTTGGGGCCCTTTAAATTTTAGTTATGCCCCTGCTAATACCCCATACATATCAAACTCAGTTTACCACTTCAACGAAGAGTAAAATGGCAACTTCTTGCGGCACTGCTTCATGGCTACAGCACATGCAAAGACGTCCACGGAGATATGTATAATATGGACTTCATTACATCTGTATGAGCTTCAGAGCAGCGCTTCTAAGGGTATGTTCACATGGCGTGTTGCGTCCGTGTTACATACGCTTTTAGATGCGTGTTTGGATCCGTCTGATGGACCCAACCACGCATCTAACAAACAGCAGTGTGATTTCCATTGCTTTTAATATGAGACACGCATCGGTGTTCAGACAAGTGATCACTGGTGCATCTCATTGCGTCCTTTCGGATGGGTCCCAAGAATTGTCAGGTCAATTCTTGGTCCGAAAGACGCAGCAAGAGCCCTATAATAAAGTATAGGGTGCGATCCTGCTGCAGCCAACACGCATCCAAACACGCAGCTGCATGTTAGATACGTGTTGGATTCATTTAGGGTCCGATCGCCGCTGCATTTTTTGTATGCGATTTTCGGATCCAACACAGATCCAAAATCGGATCTAAAAACGCAGTGTGAACAAGCCCTAAAAGCGACAATTTTTCCTCTTCGTAGAATCCATATAAAACCCCCCTAGATGCTGATGATGTGACCGGAGGCTCCATCTACTGGTCAACCAACCACAAAGCGCTCTACGGAGCTGGGACTTCTAGCACAAAATATGAGCTTACACCCGCTTGTCTGTCTGCACCATTCATTACCCAGTGTCACTCTACTACACTAAAAACAGTTTAAAACAGTTTTGATTTCCCCTTTTCTTCCAGTTTTCGTCATTCTGCAATCAGGGTTCACACTGTCTGAAAATGTTAAAGGGGGTTGTCACTACCAAGATTGCCTTCTATGTTAACCCCTCACTGCCGCATCCAGTTTTGGCCTTTCGGACACAGCCCTGTTTTTTAAATCTGACATGCGTCATTTTATGTGGGAATAATAATAATTGTTTTCTCGTGACACATTGTGCTTTAAGTTAGTAAGAAATGTTGGTCCATACAATCATTGTTTATGAAAAAAATCTAAATATTGTGAAAAATTAGCAATTTTCAAACTTAAAAAAGTGTAAGACAGATAGTTATTCCACTCAAAATATAACTAGCATCTACCATATGTCCACTGTAGGTTGGCATCATTTTTTAAATGTCTTTTTATTTTTTTATGACATTAGTGGGCTTAGAAATTCAGTAGTAATTTCTCACATTTTCAAGAAAATTTGCAATATACATTTTATTTAGGGACCAGTCCAGTTCTGACGTGACTTTGATTGGCCTGTATGTTAGATACCCCCATAAATGACTCCATCTAAGAAACCACACCCCTTTAAGTATTCAAAGCAGCAGGCCCAGATTGGTCATATGCCCAAGTGGGCAAATGCCCGGCGGGCCGGTGGTCTTGTGGGCTGCCTGTCCAACTTCCAAGCTGCTCGGGCTGCACTTACCCTTCGGCAGCAAGTTACAGGATGTCAGGAGTGTGAGCAGCAGGTCCTGTGCTTCCTGATGCCCCCCACCCGTGCAGGTAGTGGCCGGGCCCTGGCTTCAGTGCGCTCCCGCAGTGTGAAAGCCTTTACAGTCGTCTCCTGCAGCAGCATCGATGCCACACGCTTACCCATACATGCCAGCTCTCCGTTTTTGAAAGGGGGTCCCTTTTTGGGTCCCCCCCCCCCGGGGGAGTTGGAAATTTTCCCGCCGCCCAGCAGGCGGCGGGGTTCCTTAAATGGCCGCGGCGCATCGGTTTCCCTTCCACGGCGGTGAGGGGCGCGGTCCGCTCCCCGCCACCGGTCCACTGTGCGGGGAGGAGGCAGGAGGGAGTGCTCCCTCCTCCCTCCTCCCCTGTTGTCCGGCGCCCTGCGCGCCGTGCATACAGGTCAGCGGGGCAGGGGAAGTGACGTGCGGCTGCTTCTCATTCCCCCTGCGTCGCTGAGGAGATCGGGCAGGAGCCTGGCCGGAGCTGCAGGAGCTGGTCAGGTAAGTGGAATTTATTTTTTTTATTTTTATTTTAATACATGGGGGCTCTACCTGGCTACAATAGGGGGGGGGGGGGGGGGGGGCTACCCGGGCCCGGCTACAATGGGGACAAAACCTGGCTGGCTACAATGGGGGCAAATACCTGGCTGGCTACAACGGGGGCAACTACCTGGCTGGCTACAATGGGGGCAACTACCTGGCTGGCTACTAAAGGGGGCACTACCTACCTGGCTGGCTACTAAAGGGGGCACTACCTACCTGACTACTAAAGGGGGCAACTACCTGACTACTCAAGGGGGCAACTACCTGACTACTAAAGAGGGCACTACCTGGCTACAAAGGGGGCAACTACCTGGCTAACAAAGGGGGGCATCTACCTAGCTACAAAGGGGGCATCTACCTTGCTACAAGGGGGCATCTACCTGCCTGTAAGGGGCACTACCTGGTTATGGGGGGCTACTACCTGGCTATAAGGGCATCTACCTGACTTTCTTCCAAAGCATTATGTAGTTAGGCAGAGTGGATGTGGCTTTTTGAAGGGGCGTGGCACACAAAAAGATGGGCGTGCCCATGCAAATTTTCGCCGCGGCGCGCTACACGTGCCGCCCTCTTTAATCTCCTGCTTTTCCATTTTCAGAAGTTGGCAACTATGCTTCCCCCTCCTCCCTGCCAACTGCATATGAACCCCTCGGTGAGTCTCCTCAGTGCCCACGGACACTGTTACCCTGACTAGATGTCAATAAGGGCTGAAATCCACCACAGCTAGCAATAGTCTGTAGGATGCTATAGGCAGGATTGGAGCCCCATGGTGTCCATACAGATCATTACTAGCCCTGGTGGCTTTCACCCCTTATTGTTAAACCAGTAGTTTCACTTCTGTAGGGGCTGATATGATGCCTATAGGGGGTGATAATTAGCCCCTATAGCTGTGCTATAAGCTGCTACAGAGGTGTTATTACTGGGGTCATATAAGACAGATCAATATATGTAACAAAAAGTATGAATACTGTAGGCTGAAAAACAATGTATAGGACACTATTGTCTTTATTTTTTCTAAATCGACAAGCAATATGTTTAGGTTATTTAATATAATTTTTTAACCCCTTCATGCTATTAGACGTACCCATACGACCAAACAGCATGAAAGTTGTATGGAGCAGGCTCATGCTTCATACGTGGCAGGTGTCACCTACAGCAGGGACTTTAGTCAACTCTGATTGCTGCTGTTAACATTTTAGACCCCGTGGTTAATGCGGCCCTAGGTTTAAATAAACAGTGCTGCACATCATTCCTCCCCCGCCATGTAATCATGAGGTGACGATCGGCTGTCAGAACATTGTGATAAGAAAGTTTCCTGTATCCCAAAATGGTTCCAATAAAAAGTACTCGCCAACCCGCAAAAAAGGAGCCCTCAGAGGAAGATAAATCATGTCCTTTGCTTTATGTTTTTGCTTCTTACGACCAACGCTCTACCTCCCAGAGGATGTTTTACCTCTAGCGAGCAGCAACTATTTATCCAGCCCTAGTCCTTTATCATGAGATATTTTACTGAAGTGCTCCATTCACTGTGTCCATCAATAAATGTATTTCTTTTTGGGGAAAAAAGTGCCCTTGCTTAGGTCCATGGAGGGAAAACAAAAAAGGTGTTGGTCACAGAAAACAACACATCATTTATACCAAAGGCTGAACACCATAAAAACTGAAGCCTTGCAAACATGGCCTGTTTTTGTTATTATGTTTCACACTACATTAAAAAAAATGTATTTTGATTTCCCAGTACATTATATGATATGGTGAAAAGCACCAAGCTATCATATGGCTGTATAGAAAGAAAAATAAAAAAGTTATGGCTCTTGGAAGGAGGAAAAACGGAAAAATACAAAAGTAGCTGTGATCTGAGGGGGTTAAAGTTTGTCTATATTTTTTAAATCCTGGTTGTGCTCTTAGGCTTCCTCTCTTTCCCATCTCACACATTTATGGCATTCATTAGATATACTATCAATGTCTGATAGGTACAGGGCTAGGGTTGGAACAAGGGCTAGGTGAAAGTAGGGCTTTGCCTAGGGCACCATTCAATCTCTGATATAAGGGGGCACAATTAAATGGGTTTTGCCATAATGCAAAATTCCTTGCTGAATCCAGCTTCTAACTCAGTACAACCCAGCCCCAGTGAACGGAAAGATAGTCACACTTGTCCAGTTCTCCCCGTTCTTTTCTATGGCAGTTATCAATATAGCCAAGTGAATGTGCTCAGGTATTTTCAGAACTCTCATAGACCTGAATGAGAGAGCTGTACAAGGGCAGCCGTCTCCTCATTCCTTGAGGCCTGCTCATAGCCAGATACAAGTCTCCGCAAGGGATTTTGCTTCATTGGAAACCCCCCCCTGCCCACCCCCCACCCATAACATATGGCGCCACAGTGCATCACCATAAACCACAGCCAAAATGTACAAAAAGCTTTACCACAATGTGCTACGTATAAAACTACTAGACCATAGTCCTACAGTTACCAAATAACACCGCTACACCAACCAGAATCCCAAGACCACTAGGACCACATATCAGCAACACACAGTGACCGAATAATACCACCACACCATGACCACACATCACCACCATATAGTGACTGAAAAATACAAACTGACTATTACTGAATACAAACCATTATACTTCAACCAATATTACCAGCATTCAGTGGTGGATACCCGCTGTACACAGGCTCTGCACACATATAAATGATTACAGTAAAGTTATATCTAGTGACTCACAGGAGACGTCTCTGAAGAGTTGTTCTCTTTCTTCTCTTTCTTTTCCATCTGTCCCAGACGCCATGACGACTACTCCCAACTCTTCACTGTAAAATTTACAAAACAAATATCTTAAGACTCCTCAATTTTTCAGCACTTCTCTACCAATTCCTATCTGTATACAAACTCCCCATTTTATACACCCCATTGGGAGCCATGTACTATCCCTCTACCAGTATAGCCCCCTGTAGCCAGTTTATCCCCTCTGTAGCCAGGTGATGCCCCTCTGTAGCCAGTGATGCCCCCCTTGTAGCCAGTGATGCCCCTTGTAGCCAGTAGATGTCCCCCTTGTAGCCAGTAGATGCCCCCTGCAGCCAGTAGATGCCCCCTGCAGCCAGTAGATGCCCCTGTGTAGCCAGTAGATGCCCCCTTATAGCCAGTAGATGCCCCCCTGTAGCCAGTGATGCCCCCTGTAGCCAGTGATGCCCCCTGTAGCCAGTGATACCCCCTGTAGCCAGTGATGCCCCTCTTATAGCCAGTGATGCCCCCTGTAGCCAGTGATGCCCCTCTTATAGTCAGTGATGCCCCCCCCTGTAGTCAGCAGATGCCCCCTGTAGCCATTGATGCCCACCTGTAGCCAGTCATGCCCCCTGTATCCAGTGATGCCCCCCTGTAGCCAGTGATGCCCCTCTTATAGCCAGTGATGCCCCCTGTAGCCAGTGATGCCCCACGTATAGCCAGTGATGCCCCCCTGTAGCCAGTGATGCCTCCCTGTAGCCAGTGATGCCCCCTGTAGCCAGTGATGCCCCTGTAGCCAGTAGATGCCCCTGTAGCCAGTGATGCCCCCTGTAGCCAGTGATGCCCCCTGTAGCCAGTGATGCCCCTCTTATAGCGAGTGATGTCCCTCTGTAGCCAGTAGATGCCCCCTTGAAGCCAGTGATGCCCCTCTTATAGCCAGTGATGCCCCTTGTAGCCAGTAGATGCCCCCTTGTAGCCAGTGATGCCCCCTATAGCCAGTGATGCCCCCTGTAGCCAGTGATGCCCCTCTACTAGCAAGTGATGCCCCCTGTAGCCAGTATGCCCTCTGTAGCCAGTAGATGCCCCCTATAGCCAGTGATGCCCCCTTGTAGCCAGTGATGCCCCTGTAGCCAGTGATGCCCCTCTATAGCCAGTGATGCCCCCTGTAGCCAGTGATGCCCCTCTTATAGCCAGTGATGCCCCTGTAGCCGTAGATGCCCCCCCTAGCCAGTAGATGCCCCCCTGTAGCCAGTAGATGCCCCCTGTAGCCAGTGATGCCCCTCTTATAGTCAGTGATGCCCCCTGTAGCCAGTGATGCCCCCTGTAGCCAGTGATGCCCCTCTTTAGCCAGTGATGCCCCCCTGTAGCCAGTGATGCCCCTCTTATAGTCAGTGATGCCCCCTGTAGCCAGTAGATGCCCCTCTTATAGCCAGTGATGCCCTCCTGTAGCCAGTGATGACCCCCATTGTAGCCAATGATACCCCCCCTGTAATTATAAACTAACAAAAAATGACTCACCAGACCTCGGTCCGCGCGTCCAGCTCTCGGGAGCTGGATTGAGCGTGTAAGCATAGCGTGACGTCATCACGCTGCTTACACTGCACGCAGCCAGGGATCTCCTCGGCGGCGAGCTGCCTCTGCCGCGAGGGGACGCAGCGTCGCAGGGGCGTGGTGAAAGCCGTGCGCCCCCTGCGACGCTGATACAGGGGAGGAGTCAGGACGGGAACGAACCGTCCTGCCTCCTCCCCTGTACTGGCTGCTGCTGGCGAGTCAGGGGCGCTCCTCCGGGCGGGCAGGGCGGGCGGCCGCGGCGGGTGAACTGGTGTCTGACTGTCATATGGTCAATCTGTGGCGGGATTATTGGTTATTTTAGTATTTAGTGTGGTTTATATATGTAATGGAGTGGAAGGGATAAAAGCGAATAAGTTTGCCATACCCTACTGTTATTTTTACGCATATTGGGGGGTGATATTGGATGTGGGCTGGTAGAGTTTGAATGCCAGGGCTGCTTGTTAGCCCCAGTCTGGCCCTGCAAAGCAGCATTTAGGAAGTGTGTTAACTCCTTAGGTGTTTCACAGAAATTAAAGCACAGTGGAGATGAAATTTCAAAATTTAACTTTTTTTTTATTTTATTTTTTACAGATTTTCAACCATTATTCACAGGAACACGGTAGATGTGACCAGGTAAATGCAACTTAATATTGATTCCCGCCATTCTGCGTTTTTTTAAAGATATCCCATATGTGGTCCTAGTGCGAGGAGAAGCACCTACTGGACTTTGGGGGCTCATTTTCATTACAATTTTCTTTAGGCGCCATTTCAGGTTTCTGGACTCCCTAAGGTGCTAAAACGTAATAAACACCCCTGAAAAAAACCCATACCCTTAAGGAATATATCAAAGGGTGCAGTGAGTATATCGACCCCACAGGTGTTTCACAACATTTTTTAGCGTTAGGCTATAGAAATGAAAAAAAAAAATTCAAAAAATCTGCAATTTTAGCTGAAAATTTTAATTTTTAAAAGGAATCCTGGAAAAAATTCCCCCAATATTTTTGTTATGCAATTATTTCCAAGTTTGGCAATACACTATATGTGGGTGTAACCTGCTATTTGGGCGCATAGCAGGACATACAAGGGAGGAAGCACTATTTGGATTTTGGAACACAGATCTTGTTGGGTGCCATGTCGCATTTGCAAAGCCCCCAAAGTACCAGAACAGGGGAAATATTCCAGAAGACGCCCCATCTTGGATTCAACGCCCCTCATGGATCTCACCTAGGGGTGTACTGTGCATTTTGGAACCACATATGTTCAAACGTTTTTGTAGCATTGGATCATGAAAATGGGGGGAAAAAAGCAGTTCCTCCATAGTTTTTTGGGCTTCATTTTTACAGCGTTTGCTGTGCAGTGTAAATGATGGGATAACTTTACTATGGGGGTCAGTACAATTATAATGATATAAATTTTATATCGTTTTTTTTTTTGTTTTATTACTTTTACACAATAGAAATGCGTTTATAAAAAATTGCATTTTTATGTTGTCCTATTCGGACAGCCAAAACTTTTTTATTTTTCTGTATACGGAGCTGATTATGGGCTTGTTTTTTGTGGGCTGAGTTGATGTTTTATTGGTACCATTATGGGATTCATATGACGCATTGATTGCTTTTTATTAAGGTTTTTGTGAGGTGTTTTGAACAAAATACAGCAATCCTGGTAGTGTTTTTTATTTTTCACAGCGGTCACCGTGTGGCATAAATACATGCTAGCTTTACTCAGCGATACCCAACTTTTTATGTTTTCTGCTTTTACACAATAAAACACTTTTATTGAAAAAGGAAAACATGTTTTTCATCGCCATAGTCTGAGAGCCATAATTTTGTTAATCTTTACGTCTATGGAGATGTGTAGGGGCTTGTTTTTTGCGGGATCAGTTGACATTTTTATTGGTATCATTTTTGAGGGGACAAGGCTTTTTGATTTGGTTTTAAATTAGTTTTTTGGAAGGCAGGGTGAAGAAAATACTGCAATCCTAGTAGAGTTTTTTATTTTTAACAGCGCTCACTGTGCAGTATCCGTGACAAGTTACTTTTAATCTGTGGGTCGATATGATTATGGTGATACCCAATTTATATCGTTTTTTTATGTTGAATAAAAGTGTTTTATTGTGTAAAGCGATATTTATGCATCACTAATTTCTGATAGCCATAACTTTTATTTTTCTGTGTACAGAGCTGTGAAAGGGCCTTTTTTTGCGGGATGACGTTTTAATTGGCACCACTTTATCCTATATATGAGTTTGTGATCGCTTTTTATTCCATTTTATGTGCTTCGGGATAATTCTATAACTGTTTTTTTTTGTTTTGTTTTTTTAAAGGCGTTCACCGTGCAGGTTAAATAATGTGACAGATTTATAGGGTAAGTTGTTACACACGCTTTGATGCCAAATATGCGTACTTGGTAAAGCTGAAAAGGGCTGTGTATGTGTCTTGATTTTATATTTTGCGTTTGTGTTTTACTATTTTTACTTTTTCACAGTTTTTTTTACTTTTCCATATAGGGGACTTGTATCAGTGATCTTCAGATCACTGTTACCAAGGGAGATCAGTACATAGCAGTACTGCTATGTACTGGTCTCCATAGCGACTGTCAGTCAGGGCACGGCCGATCATCGTGAAATTACAGGGAGCCCGGCAGTCTCTCTCAGCCTGGCAGGTAAGACCACAGCAGCTGCTGTACTCGCAATAGATTGCGGCAGCTAGCGGGTTAATTGCCAACACCTTCCTCCCATGACTACCCCAGATTAATCTCCAGTTGGGGCCGAAGCTGCGGAGTGGCAGCTGACCGCAGCGATCATGAGAACACAAGAAAAACCTACACATATTAGGTATCCACACGACCATAACAACCTGTAGAATTCATCTTATGAGTGTGAAATGTGAATGGTGTAAAAAAATAATTAATTTTTTTTTTTTTAAATAATAAAAATAAAATTCAGCAATAATTTATAAGTGAGTTTAAACTATTCCCCCAAAAAGTACAACTTCTCCCACATAAAATAAAGCCCCATACAAATGCGTAATTGAATAATAAAAAAAGTTCATGTGCTGATCATGAAATACTTTCCAGGCGTTCGGCTTAAGGGGTTAAAGGAGTTTTGTCATCTTGCAGAATCCCCTCTGAGGCTAGATCATAGTTTGCTTCGAGCCGGCCTCAGGGAACGTGGAGATGGCCGCACTTGTGCAGCTCTCCCCTATTCATTTTTATTGTAGTTCCGAATATGGATGAGCACACTCACTCGTCTGTGTACGAAACTGCCATAGAAATAAATGGGAAGAGCTGCACAAGTGCGGCCAGGTCTGCATTCCCTGAGACCAGCTCGAAGCAAACTATGATCTAGCCTCAGAGGGGATTCTGTAAGATGACAAAACTCCTTTAACTGAAGCTGCCTTCTTCTGTGATTTTGCAGGTTGTTCATACCTGTGTCTTGTAGGTGTAAGCTCTGAGATCCTCCCAAAAATTGGTGCTCCCATGTCACCTCCACAGGAAGTCTGAGCTTCCGCAAAGGAATCCTACATTCACTAATGGCATCAAATGCTTCCTCCTCTTTTACCAAAAACCCGGGGGTGTTTGTGCTTGTGCCAGGAAAAATAATATCCATGTTTTCCAAGTTATATTAAAAGATTTTAGGATGGGAACTTCCTCAAAGGTTTACAGAGCACCCTGCAGCTCGTCTCCGGGCACGGGTTTGGTTTTTTTATCTTCTTTCCCCTTTAGCTCCAAGGGGTCAAAGAAAAAGATAAAAAAAAATATAGAGAATTTAAATTTAAAAGCGGTTTAAATTTTAATAGTTTCCCCAGTTTTTGTTTTTATACCCCTGTGTCTCAGTTCCCCACTGTTTTCAAAGATCTCCCGAGGGCTATGACTTTAAATACTAACATGATACCCGGGACAAGTTATTGGTCGGAAAAATTTTTCAATTTTGATACAGTTAAACACTTCCCGGAATTTTGAACAAAAATAAAAAGGAAAAACATCGGGATACCTAATTCGTTACTATTTAAAGGCCAAAGGGCCCACATTGGCCCCCAAAAGGGAAAACCCAATGGGGGCCCCAGAAATCATCTCCACTGGTGGGCCCCTTTTAAAAAATCCCAAAACCCCCTGGTGGGCCCTAGGAATTTATTTCCCCACTGGTGGGATCCCAAGAACCAAATCCCATTGGGGGACCCCATAAAACCCAAAATCTAAATGGGGGCCCCAAGAATCCCCTTAAACTGGTTTGGACACCAAAGAAAACAGCCCTCTGTTTGTGCCCCAGGGAAACATCCCCACTGGGAAACCCCTAGAAAACATTTCCCCTTTAATTGGCTTTTTAAGAATCAATTCCACTGGGGGGGCCCCCCAAGAATTTTAAATTTTGGTGGGCCTTTAAGAAACAGCTTTCCCCTGGGGCCCCAAAAAACACTCCACTTTGGGGGCCCCAAGAAACATCTCCCCCTGGGGAAACCCCTAACAGCTCCACTGATGGGTCCCAAAAAACAACTCCACTGGTGCCCCAAGAAACAACCCCCACAGATGGCCCCTAAAAATTTAACCCCAACTGGTGGGCCCCAAAAATCAACTCCAAAGGGGGGGCCCCAAAAATTAAACCTGGTGGGGGCACAGGGCGCCTTATCTTTACACCCGATTTGATTTAGGACTGTGCCATTTACAGCATTGTCGGCTAATTCATGCTTTTCTGAACCAAAGGGCGAACAAGGGGAAAAGGCTTGGAGGTTTTTTCCCCTCTTTTTAGCCAAAAGGTGGGTTTTAAACCCCAAAAAGGGGCTTGGAAGGGGGTTTTAAGATCCCAAAAGGAAAGGCCCAAAAGTGTGGCCCTTCTCCACACCCTCTCAAAGGGGAAAACTGACAAAAAATCTTTTTCCCTTAAAAAGCAAAAAATAGGAGAGGGGTGGGCCCTTTTAAAAGCGAAAGGGGAAAAAACCGGGGATTTTGGGACTCTCCCCGGGCCCTTTTGGGTTCCCCCTACCTTTTTCCGGTTCCCCAAAACTTTGGGCAGGCTCTGAAATAGTGGGGGGAATTTAAGGGGAGTTTTTTCAACGGGGCAGGGGCGCACCCTCCCCCCAATTTAACCCCCTTAAAAATTGCCATTTTCCCTCATTTGACAACTGTGAAAGGGGGTGCAGGTTTTGCCTTTTCCCTTTCCAAGGGCCCGAGGCTTTTAAATTGGCCCCCCCGATCCCCCTTTTGGGCCTAAAGCGGATGAGAAAAACCCATTTCCGATCCTTCCCCCGCTTTGTCAAAAAAAAGGTTTTATGATCAGGTTCTGCTCTGACAAAGCTTTTTTTAAAGATTTTTGCTGATTATTGGAAAAGCTGCCTCCCCTTTCGGAAAAAAGTTCCCCGCCCCCACCCCCCGCTGAGGGGGAGATTTGATTAGAACCAATTTTCACTGCAAGAATTTTACAGAAAGGTGGAAAGCTGAAAGGAGGGGTTTACATGAAATGGGGTAGGGGGGGGGCCGGGGGCCCCCGATTTCCCATTTTTATATAAGATGCCAACAAATGAAAATTTGGAAAGGAAAAAGACTTTTCCTGGGTATTAAAGAGAGGTTCCGTGGTTTTTTCTCTTAAAGGGGAAGGCACCAGGCTGGGGTTTCTCTACTCTACAAAAGCAAACGCCCCAACGGGTGCAAAGGGGGCCGAGTGCCGGGCGTAAAAAGAAATGTGGCTGTGGAGGATTTTTTTCAAATATTTTAGAGAGTGACTTCAGTCATAAAAACCCAAAAAGAAATGGTAACCCGGGTTTTTGTTTCCGATCCTTTCAAGACATTTAAAACATTCTTCCTTTCCCCTCTTCACAAACCAGGTTTAAAAGTTTTTGTTTCTTTTTGGGAATATCCCCTGATGAAAATTCTTGGGAAAAAGACCCCCCCCGGGAGTTTAAAATTTTTTTTAACTTGGCTTTTTAGTAAAATGACACAGAACTGGGGTGGTTTATTTCAAACCCTTACTGTTAGGAAAACCTATGGATTTTAAAGAAAACCCAGAACTAAAGGAAGGAAACCATTTTTACATTCCCTTTATACATACAGGTCAAAAATCAAATTAAGGAAATTTGAAAAAAAAAAAGTTGACAAATGGGGCAGGGAAAAATTTTCCGCCCCGTTTTTTAAATTTGGGGGGGGGGGGGTAGGGGGGGGGTTTAAGGAACCACAAATTTCAAGAAAAATTAAGGAAAAACCAAAAAAAAGAGACCCTGAAAAGGCTCATTTTTTCCGCAGGGGCTTTTTTCGGGTAAAGGGAATTTGTGGTATTTTTGGGTTTTTTTAAAACTTTCAATCAACAAAGGGTATTAAAAGGGGTTTGGCTTTGTTCCAGTATTTGGTATCCTTTTAGATCTGGTTTTTCCCCAAATCAAGAATTGAAAAATTTGAAGGGGGCGTGTTTTTTTCTTTCCAGCAGGGGGGGTATCTTTATATCTTCCCGCAGACACAAACCCCCACAAATGTGGCACTGTGAAAATTCATTCTGTTGTGAGCCGGGGGAAGAGGGGAGGTTCTCCCGCTGTCATTGGAAATTTATTGGAAGTGGGGGGGGGAAACTAAAAAGTAAAATCCCAAATGATAACTAAAAAGTTTCTCGCTTTTTCTAGATACTTTGTAACTAGAATGGGTCTTTTTTTCAAAATTTTAGGGGCTCTGTCCTCACACAGTTTAAAATCCCGCAAGGGTTTTTAAAACCTTTTGACCCTCTAAAAGATCCGCAAAAACAAAAACTATATGCCCTTTTTTGTTGTGTTTGCATGGGTACTGGGGGGAGATCAGTTGGTTGCAAAATTTTTTTTTTAGGGGGGAACTGCACCCGTTTTCAGCGGGGTTTCCTCTCTCTGTTTATTTTGTATGGGAACTCCACATCTTTTTCCCTGGGAAAGGCTTTTAAAATTTTAGGGTGTGTTCTCTTATTTTTTTAATTCATTTACACCCCAAAAAAATTTTTTTATGGTGAACCCGGCCCTTTTTCCTTTTGGGGCCTAAATTTTTTTTAAAAAAGGACGGGGACATGATTTAAAATTTCCCTGGGTCTGCGATGTAACACATATTTTTTTCTTTTCTGGGTTTTTTTTTCTTTTTTCTGTTTTTACGGGGGGAAAAGCATTTTCTCTCTCTCCCCTTTCCCCAAGGGGCGAAAATTTCCCTTGATAGTTTCGCCCCCCATTTTAAAAAATAAGATTTTTCGTAGTGAAGGGCAACCGCTTTTTTAACTTAAAAAATATAAAAAAAAAAATTGAAAAAAAAAAAATTTAAAAATTTGCAAAAATAAAATTTAAAACAGAATCCCTAAAGGGCCCCAAAAGAATACGAGAAGCCCTCGCACTTTTTTGACTTCCCTAACTTCTGGCTTCCCCACAACAAAACTGTTTTAAAAAAGATTCCGAAAGTCCTATATGGTTTTTCCTCGGATTTCTGCGGGAAACAATGAGATTTTTTTGGGTGAGGAAATTTTTACTTTAAAAGGGGTTTTCCCCCCTATGGCAAAATTTTACTTGGTCACAAAAAAAAACAAACAGTCTTTCACCCCCCTTATTGGGGGCAGGGGGGTTTTTGGGGGGTTTCTTTTTTGGGGGGAATTTGGGAGGTTTTCAAAATTTGCGATATTTTGCCCTTTCTCTTTAAGGGGGTCCGCTGAGCTGTTACACTGACAAATTTGGGCAAGGAGAGGAATCCAAAATTTCTAAAAACCTTTAAAAAAAACATAAAATTTGGGGTTTATGACTGAAAAACAAAAGGCTTATCTGTAAACAAAAAAGGGAAAATTTTTGAAGAGGGTAATTTATTTTGCTCCCGGAGAATTTTTAGGTTTAATTGCAAAAGTTTAAAGTCCACAACTTCAAAATGCTTTCCCGATTTTTAAATTAAGGCCAATTTTTTGATCAAAGAATCAAGGGTTTAAACCAAAAGGGAAAACCCTTTTGCACTCGAGCACATAAAATTTTTTTTTTTATCTCATGACTAAAAGTTAAAAAACTTTTGACCAAAAAAACTTAGGGAAAAAATCTTTTAAAATTTAACTTGTCCTTTTTTCAAAATTTTTTAAAAAGGCTTTTAAACCCTTTGGGGGGGATGAGGAAAAACCCTTTTTTAAAATTTTAAAAAATTTTTTTCCACCCGCCTTTTTTTTAGATATTTTTTTTAAACCCTTCATATTAAAATAGGGGCTTAAAAAAAAAAAAAAGCCTTCTTTGCTGGACGGGAAACCGAAGGGGATCTGCTCAAAAAGGGGAATTTAATATGTTCATTTTTTTTCCCCACCCAAAACTTTGAAATTTCCTGGGGTAAAAATCCGCTCTGTAGTTGTCTGTGTGATTTACAGTGCAGCCCGGCCTTTCACCCGAAGGGCTTCGAATGCACAGAGGGTTTTTAACAAGGGGAAACGAATGCGGGAATTTTTTTGGGTGAATTTTTTAAAATCCGCTTTTATACTTTGAACCCTTAGGGCCCAGTTTCCCCCCGGGAAGGGGTTTTTTGGGCGGTTTTTTTTTTTTGAAACTTTTCACAGCCAGTTGTGGACGTAAGGCCCCTGAGTTTTACGGGACACCAGAGCTGTATCCGGAAACTTTTGGGGCCATAAACCCCCACACTGGGCTCGTCCTTCTCTTTTTGTCTCCTCATTGCCATCATTCATGCCTACCAATCTGTTCCCTGAAGAGGTAGCGGTAGGTATCGAAACATGTTGGGATTTGAACTACTGCAGGATTCATGCACGTGATTTAAATATTTGTTCTTTGATGGCTAGGGTAATATAGGGACTAGATCTAATACGGTCAGGTTCCGGACGGGGTCGTCCTTATTAGGACGTTTTGCCCCCTATAATGAGTTATAGGTTATAGGAGGCCAGGATCCTTAAATAGTGCGTTAATAGGGCAATTGACACAATTAATCTATCCCATAAGACCCATGAGATCACGCCTTAATGCACTAATGCTCTCTAGCACCTGACTCATTTTTTGTCCACCATGCATGACAATTGCAGTTCGGTCTATTTACTTTTAACCGCTACAACGCAGTCAGACTTGCATGGTGGTTTTGCACTTTATCTGTCTTTTTTTTTCGGCTCTCTACATACAGTAACACTATTGAGGATAGCAACTTCTCTACATTTTTAATATTTATTCTACAAAGAGTAAAAAGGTAATATTTTTAATTTAGGATTTAGTTTTGCCTTCCAACATATTCTTCTACGGTATCCAATTTTGTTCTTACAGGATATTTTGGAAATTTACCTCTATAATTGATCATTTTTATTTAGGGGTATTATAATACATTTCAAAGACATTTTAAGTGTACAGATCCGCAAGGGGAACGTGCAGTCCAGTGTGCGGGCAGCATGTCATAGACACGAGTTGGGCTGAATGATAGAAGGTTTTGTCGGAAAGGTATAGTCAGCCATTTATTCATTTAATTTTCTGCTTATTCTGGGTGTGGGAGTCCAGTGGGCGGGGCTACTCAGTGATTGACAGCAGACCCTGTTTGAGCGTGTGTAGAGAGGTACAATATTGTGCTAAACAAGAGATCGGTGCAACCACAGAAAGTCTTGGTCACGTCTGTCTGGACCGACTCCCTGGGGGCTCTTTTCTGGGTCTCCTTACAGTGAGGTCCAGCTGCACTGCACCCATTTATTTCAATGCTCATGTATTTTTTCCAGTGGACACTGACAGCCGTCCGCAGGAGAGCTCAGGGGTCAGTGTTCTCTGGTGTTCCTGCTACATCGTGTGTCGGCATGCTCCTACGTCAGATAGGACTCGCTCTGACGCGCACCACTAAGGGCCTCATTATATCAAGACCTGTCCAGGGTCACCCTAAATCACATATCTTGCTTCAAGGGCGTTCTTTACTCCACACAGCCACAATAGTTTACTGCACAGGTTGCTCACAACCAGCATCCATGAGAATACGGGGGCAGCGCTTGTGTTTGTCCTCCATTACACTTCTACTGGGAGCTCACCCATATGTATATAGCCAATCACCCGCGCCAGGGTTATGACGTGGAGGACGCCCAACCCGAAGCAGTACGCCCTCGCAACCTCATTCTCACTTGTTTGGTAGCTACGGCCGGCTCACGATCACTGCCCTGTGCAGTCAGGTCTTCTGCTGGACGAATACGTTAGACTAATATTAGCTGAACCCACAAATTTAATCAGGACTGTCCAATCATCTTATGTATTTAGGGCTTCAGGATTCTCCCCCGATTGCAGATGTTAGGGTAGAGACGGATCAGATAGTGGGATCTCAATATGCCCCACCCTTTTGAGCGTGCATATGTATAGGAAGTTGGGAGAGATAGCTGCCGGACTGACAGGCGTTTGGCCAACAAAGCAGCGCTCCAATCACACCAGAGCAGCTCTCCATTCATTCCAGAGCAGCGTTCCAGGTATTACAGAGCAGCGGTCCATTCATTCCAGAACAGCGCTCCAGTCACTACAGAGCAGCGCTCCAATCACTACAGAGCAGCGCTCCAGTCACTACAGAGCAGCGCTCCAGTCATTACAGTGCAGTGCTCCAATTACTACAGAGCAGCACTCCGGTCATTACAGAGCAACTCTCCAGTCATTGCAGTGCAGCGCTCCAGTCATTACAGTGCAGCGCTCCAATCACTACAGAGCAGCGCTCCAGTCACTACAGAGCAGCGCTCCAGTCACTACAGAGCAGCGTTCCAGTCACTACAGAGCAGCGCTCCAGTCATTACAGTGCAGCGCTCCAATCACTACAGAGCAGCGCTCCGGTCATTACAGTGCAGCGCTCCAATCACTACAGAGCAGCGCTCCAGTCATTACAGTGCAGCGCTCCAATCACTACAGAGCCAGCGCCAATCACTACAGAGCAGCGCTCCAGTCATTACAGTGCAGCGCTCCAATCACTACAGAGCAGCGCTCCAGTCACTACAGAGCAGCGCTCCAGTCATTACAGTGCAGCGCTCCAATCACTACAGAGCAGCGCTCCAGTCATTACAGTGCAGCGCTCCATCACTACAGAGCAGCGCTCCAGTCACTACAGAGCAGCGCTCCAGTCATTACAGTGCAGCGCTCCAATCACTACAGAGCAGCGCTCCAGTCATTACAGTGCAGCGCTCCAATCACTACAGAGCAGCGTTCCAGTTATTACAGAGCAGCGGTCCATTCATTCCAGAACAGCGCTCCAGTCACTACAGAGCAGCGCTCCAGTCATTACAGAGCAGCGCTCCACTCACTACAGAGCAGCGCTCCAGTCATTACAGAGCAGCGCTCCAGTCATTACAGAGCAGCGCTCCAGTCACTACAGAGCAGCGCTCCAGTCATTACAGTGCAGCGCTCCAGTCATTACAGTGCAGCGCTCCAATTACTACAGAGCAGCACTCCAGTCATTACAGAGCAGCGCTCCATACTAGCTAAAAGAGAGAGAGGCTATTAACTTGATATCCAATAACAGGGCAAATAGACCGTGGGCTGACAGGTAAAGAAGACAATATCTATTCACCTGAGTACCTTAGTCTTATTACCGTTAATGTCTGGCAAGAAGTAATTATGCTTATAGCTGGATGAGTGGTTCTATAGCAGTGATTAGCATGTTTAGCTTCTCTGTAACTAGCTGAGACATTACAAAGTGCAGTAAATTTGCTCTTCATCTACTCTGAGGAGTGAAAACAATTGCTTATTGGTAAATAAAAGCAATTTTTTCTTAGAGATAAAGGGCGACATGTATGAATTTTGGCCTCCAGGCACCATTTTTTTTGCGCACATTAGTAGTGTAGAATGCGCCTGAATCTATGAACCTGTTCTACTGCAGGTCATGGATTTAGCACTTTCTTGCTACAAGACAACACTTCTGGCTCCGGTAAACCACTTTTAAAGTGCTCTACCTGTTCCAGCAGTAATGCGCCTGATATTGGAGTGTTCCTAGTTAAAAATAGAGCGAATGGGGCTGCGCTAGTTCTCGGGCTGAAAAGACGCCAGACGCAGCCCCGTTCATACATGTCGCCCAAAGAGTCTTCTACAGAGTGAGCGCCGACCATGGTTATGCCACTCCCTGCTCTCTCCCTAATCAGGAAAGAAGACTATGGACGTAATTATAGCCTGTGTGCACTCAGAGCAGATAAAATCTCTCTAAAGTACAAACAAAGGACCAATGTATTTTTAAAAAGTCTTCAGTTTCTTGTCCCTACATGTTGAAAGCTAATCTTTGTAGTGAGTAAAAAAGAAAAGAAATGCATTTTGCTTTCTTCCTCCTCTGTTCAGAGAGAGTCTGAGGTGATTAGAGACACTCAGAAATCTAATCAGAATTGAAATAGCAGCTCGTTCTGCTCCTCATATAATATAATCTTATCAGTTCTGTATGATTTGTAGCTCGCAGTGACTGGAGCAGGACTCACCATAGACTTGTATGGCTCCTGTAGAGTTCTCTATGCATTGCTGCAGGCTCGGGTGCTGCACTCTGCAGATGATCTCGGCTCCATCGTCTTCCTCTATAGATGGTGTGAGTGTCAGGCCGGCGGTGCAGCTGTAGGTGTTGTCTCGCTGTCTCTCTCCTGTGGCTGTAGTGTTCCCAATAACAACCAGATCCCCCCTCGTCTTCTTCTTGTACCAGGTCACAGTGAGATTATTGGGAAAATACTGAGAGATTCTGCACTGTAATCTGGCTTCAGTGTCCACAAGGAGTGATGGCTTCTCTATCTCCTCAATGACCGGACGCCAGGGGAAATCTGGAAGGAAGTCACACAACAAAGATGATGGACATTGCCGGATCTCACTTGTTATAAAGCTCTACTATATATCAGTCCCTCTCCCACATGTAATGTATTAGCCTGCAGTTAAATATAAATTAAATATAAATATTATCCAAGATCAGCCAAATGCAACTGCTCAGCTGTACTTGGAACTTCCATTGAAATGAATGGAGAGGGGTCGCCCCTGCACAGTCACTTCTCCATTCACAGTGGAGAGTTTCAGGCCCCTATTCTGCAGATAGGAGGGGGGTCCCACTATTTTCTCATTGCTGGTGGCTCTATAGTACTGTACCTGTTACAAGGAGGTCACTATGCTGAGGAGATGCCAGAGCTTCATGCTCCCAGGTCACTCTCATCCCAGAACCAAAGTCTTCCCAGGGAACTGTGCATTCACTTGTGGCGTCGAATGTCTGCTCATCGTCCGTCTGTATAAGTCTTCTGGTTGCAGGTATTGGTTTATTATTATTTCCTATATTAGTCCAAGTGATCTTAATATTTGATGGGTAAAACCTTGTTAGACTCACGGAGCACCTCATTGTTTCTGGATTATTGAGTGTAAATTTCACTGGTGTCTCCATCTGTGGGGTCACTGGGAAAAAAGTGAACTTATAATAATGTGCAGAATGAAAACATTGTGCATATCATAGAGGAGGGGTCTGCAACGCCAGCTCTCCAGCTGTTGGGAAACTACATCTCCCATCATGCCCACTAATATATATTCTATAAATGCATGAAGGGAGTTGTAGTTTCCCAACAGCTGGAGAGCCGACGTTGCAGAACCCTGTCATAGAGTATTCCTAGTCCTGCAGCGGTCGGCTCTGCTACATCTGGAGCGGCTGTATGTGGACGTCTCCACCTGAGATCAGCGTGGTCAGATGTAGCGCTGCCAGCACACACAGCTCTATCTTCTTCTATAAGATATTGTGAATGTGCAGGAGAGTGACTGCGTCCTGTAACCATTCAGCAAATCATCAGCAGTGTTATATCAAATGTTATATATCCTAGTTACAGCGACTGGTTTGATTATATTCTACTCTATATGAAGAAAGACATCTTATTTCTTATAAGATTGTGCTGGTGGCTAAAAGCTGCCAGTGTAAAACTCTCAAAAGCTTATCATCAAATATATTCTAAAAGTCTTCGCCTGATTTCTTCACTCTTCTACTGCTTTCTATGGCTAATGTGATACAAAATCATACTATTATTAAAGGGGGTTTTCAAGACTTTTACAAACCTCCCTTCCACCTCCCACTACGCTAAAATTACCCCATACTCACCTCTCCCATCACCACCGTTCCAGCTCTGCTTCCCCCGTCCCTCACTTTTTGACATCACTTCATGGGTCACATTGCTGCAGCCAATCACTAAATTTTTGTGGTCACATGATGTTGCAGCCAATTACGACCTCTGTGGTCACAGATCTGCAGCCAATTACTGACCCTGGGCAATATCGCACCAATTTCTACCTCTTGGGCACATGATCTGAGCCAATTACTGACCCCGGTGGTCCCCCATGATGCGCAGCCAATCACTAACCTCGGGTCACATGATGCTGTCCAAAATTTCGACCCCTGTGGTCAATGGTGCTGCAGCAAATCACTGATCTCTTGGTCACATGATGCTGTAGCCAATCACGCCTCTGTGGCACATGATGCTGTAGCCAATTTTCTGACCCCGTGGGCACATGGTGCTGCAGCCAATCACTGACCTCTGTGGTCACATGATAATGCAGCCAATCACTGACCTCTGTGGTCACATGATGCTGCAGCCAATCACTGACCTCTGTGGTCACATGATAATGCAGCCAATCACTGACCTCTGTGGTCACATGATGCTGTAGCCAATTACTGACCTTGGTGGTCACATGATGCTGCAGCCAATCACTAACCTCTGTGGTCACATGATGCTGTAGCCAATTACTGACCTCTGTGGTCACATGGTGCTGCAGCCTACAACTAACCTCTGTGGTCACATGATGCTGCAGCCAATCACTGGCCTCTGTGGTCACATGATGCTGCAGCCAATCACTGGCCTCTGTGGTCACATGATGCTGCAGCCAATTACTGACCTCTGTGGTCACATGATGCTGCAGCCAATTACTGACCTCTGTGGTCACATGATGCTGCAGCCAATTACTGACCTCTGTGGTCACATGATGCTGCAGCCAATCACTGACCTATGTGGTCACATACTGTAAATCCATGAACGTGATGTCCTCAGTGTGGGGACCATTGTTGGGGGAGGCACTGGAGTTCTGGTAGCTCTGGAACGGGGGTCATGGGAGAGAGTGATCTGCAAGGGTAAGAGTATGTTCACTGGCCGTATTGGGGCACATACTGTACGCGCTGCAATACGCCGGGTGTTTTAGAAGAACGCGCTGATCAGCTGTATGAGAGTTATGAATTACCATGACTGCAGGGCACATTTCAGGCGTATTGAAGCATAAATCCGCACCGAAATGCGCCCTGCAATTACACCGTGTGAACATACCCTTACTAATACAAAGAAAGCTAGATATTTTTTGAAACTAAAAGAAAAACAGGTAGAAACATAGAAAGTATAATCTAATACCATAAACAATTTATGTAAATTAATAAAGGTAAACATAAATGAAACACACACTGTAATGGTCATACATAATCGTGGACTGCTCATTGGTGCGGCTTGGCAGCCAGAGGCTTTACAAGCTCCTCCAGGTAGGCTGACATCACCTAAGCAGTATCCTCTCTGCTTGTCAGAGAAGACATTTGCCACGGTCAGCTTCTCCTCTGACAAGCAGAGAAAACACTGAAGATTATGAGGAAGGCCTGCTCACCGGCAGAGATCCCTCCATACCACTGAGGACTCAAGAGGCGCATACATGTCCTCTGCTGAATGCGCAGGAAGGTGGACGCTGCTAGGGGGCGCTACTAGCACCTTGCAATTATATCTCTGCACAGGAAGTTTACTATAACAAAGTGTAAATGCTAAAGTGGCTTCATTTCCCTGTTCTAGTTGGTTTGATATAAAGTTCTGTGTGGCACAGCCCCTTTGAAGAAGTTTTCCTGGATCTTGTTCCCTTAGCCATTACAATCAGCAGAACAGGGGGGATGAAGCTTTCACAGGATAGCTGCATCCCCTCATCGTTTATCCAAGATCAGCGACATCCCAAAAATTTTGAAGGAGATCTGGCTAAACAGTTCATTTATTCTAGGGGTAAATACCCCAATAGTCAAACATGAGTTGCTGATCCTAGGTACAAAATCCCAAAATATACCTGCAAGATCCTATAATATATAGCAGCACAGTAAATGGTATAGAGACAAGACTCACGTGATAGGTAGAGAGGTCCTGTGGTTCTCTCTATGGGAAGCTCCAGGCTGGGGTGCTCTACTCTACACCGAAAGCAAACCCCATGGTGCTGGCCATGTGCCGGGTGGAAATGTAATGTGGCTGTGGAGTGGTATCCAGTATTAGAGTACAGCTTCTTCTTAAGCTCAGGCTGGTAGCGGTTCTTGTACCGCTCTACAGGACTGTAATCATTGCTTCCTTTCTCCTTCACAAACCAGGTCACGGTCAGTTTCTGTGGAAAGTATCCACTGATGGCACAGTGCAGAGTTACTGCTTCATGTAGTGACAGAACTGGGGTGCATATTTCACTTACTGTAGGACGCCAAGGGAGACCTATGGATAGAAGGAAGCACAGAACTAAAGAAAAACCTCATTATGCTCAAAGTGCATCATCATTGGTAATGGCCAAAGCAGCAGTGATCATGTTCCACAGTGCAGAATTGAAGAAATATCAAAAATTATCAGACAAATTAAAAACATTTATTCCAGAGCTTTGATGATTTTTCTAATTATAAAGCAGACAATGCTATTAATGTATAATAAGAGCTATGTGAATATACCCGGGGGCTCTCACATGCTGCTGATATTGGATTGTGCTAGTAGTGTGCTGCTGCTGATATTGGATTGTGCTAGTAGTGCGCTGCTGATATTGGATGTGCTAGTAGTGTGCTGCTGATATTGGATTGTGCTAGTAGTGTGCTGCTGATATTGGATTGTGCTAGTAGTGTGCTGCTGATATTGGATTGTGCTAGTAGTGTGCTGCTGATATTGGATTGTGCTAGTAGAGTGCTGCTGATATTGGATTGTGCTAGTAGAGTGCTGCTGATATTGGATTGTGCTAGTAGAGTGCTGCTGATATTGGATTGTGCTAGTAGAGTGCTGCTGATATTGGATTGTGCTAGTAGTGTGCTGCTGATATTGGATTGTGCTAGTAGTGCGCTGCTGATATTGGATTGTGCTAGTAGTGCGCTGCTGATATTGGATTGTGCTAGTAGTGCGCTGCTGATATTGGATTGTGCTAGTAGTGTGCTGCTGATATTGGGTTGTGCTAGTAGTGTGCTGCTGATATTGGATTGTGCTAGTAGTGTGCTGCTGATATTGGATTGTGCTAGTAGAGTGCTGCTGATATTGGATTGTGCTAGTAGTGCGCTGCTGATATTGGATTGTGTTTGTATGTTACTGTCACACCAGTGTGCACCTGTGCTCATTTTTTTCAAAAAAGATTTTCGGATGTGCAGAACCAAATATTGTTTTCTAAACATACAACACTGACGCGTTCCGAGCTTCTTAACTCTTTCTCATAGCACTTTGTTACTTATCCATCTTTTTTATATTTGATTCAATACATTTATACTCTTTATGACGAGGAGTGCTGGAGCCCATTCATTCCGTGCATATTCTGCCATCAGGTTCTTATAGGGCAGAACAGCTCTGTACATACCATCTGCTATAGAGAATATCGTAACATGGGGCTGATGACAAGGTAGTCAAAGTGATGCCCATAGATTTCATTCCCCCAAACATTCCCAATCGAATTCAGGCGCTCAGTAAGAGATCCAACAGCACCAAAGGAAAAAATTGCCAGATACTCCGGATAAATAGAAAGGCTATTTGCTGGCAATTTCTATTTATCCGTTGCTGGCAATTTTTTCCTTTGGTGCTGTTGGATTTTTGCTATTATTGGAGTGCAGCCGTGCAGCCCGGGACCATTATACTGGATTGGTGAGCTGGCCACTTTACTGCCTTGTTGCTCAGTAAGAGATAAATGTTCTGGATTCATAGTATAAAAGTATAGTTCTCTCCTTTTAAGTAACACTGTAAATTGGTATATTTATTCATTTTATGCTTTTATGAAAAAATATGTGGATTTTTAAATAATGTGGAGTTTATAGAACAATGTTAGTTACCTTTAAGGGGAGGAACAAATGGCAGCGATGTGATGATTTCATAACTATTTAAGTGAAAAGGAGTTTAAGAGATGTATGAACCTGATGAAGCGCCACTAACACGAAATGCGTAGTTCGTCTTTTTAGTGAATAAATTACCCTTTTGTTATAGGTGGATTTTTGCACTATTTTACTCCCGTGACATTAATTCCTAATGCTCTAGTCTGCACTAGGAGTCTGTTAACCTGGGTGAGTGTTAACAGATTGATAAAGCAATATTTTTCCTGACAGAAAAATCCTCCATATACTATAAAAGGACTATACTGACATATAAAAGGACACAATAGTCACGACTTGTATATTAGCGTCACCACAAGTTATTATTACCCGCATCCTTTATGTAGATCTCCCTCTTTTCCGGTTCAGCCATTGAGCAGTGTCTCCAGGTCACTGTGATCCTACAGTCGGGGCCAGTGATTTCCTCCTCGGTGATGGCGCACGCACTGGTCACATTATGTGTAGAGTCAGGATTCTCGTCATAGATATCGCTGGATGTGAAATAACTTCTTGAGCTGCAGCTCCACCCGATCTCTATAGACTTGGGGTAAAAGCTCTGCAGCCTAAGAGAACACAGAGCTTTTCCATCATGATTGAGAGACCAGCGTATGGGATCCTGCATCCTGGGAGAAGCTGGAGAAGAGAAGACGGGTTACACAGCCACATAGAAGATGGAATTCACTTGGTCATTCCGTAGAAGATTTTGGGTAAAGGGGCACTCTCACCACATTGCTTAGCCTTAAACATAAAGATGAATAAAGACTAATACCAGGAACGTTGGTTTACTGATTTTGCTTCATTTCAGAGTTAGAGTAGTTCTTATCTTCTTACCTTATTCATCCATAGGTTAACCTCACCTCTATCTGCTCCTGCAGTGGCCAGAATGGTGACGTGACTCCCTGCTGTGTCTTATCAGCAGCTCAGGAGCTTGTCTGTGTTTATTACTGACAAACTTTAACCCTTTAGAGCTCTGTAGCCTTGTGCCCGACTATTTAAACCCTTCCATTAGCAAGGTCCCTCCAACAGGCTCGGCTACGAATAGCAGAGGTGACATGCCAAATACTGGTGTAGAACTGCCCACAGCCTGAACATGAAGTGGGAGCCTGAAGCTGTAGAACCACTCACAGCGTAAACAGGAAGTGGGAGCCTGAAGCTGTAGAATCTCCCACAGCTTGAACAGTAAGTGGGAGCCTGAAGCTGTAGAACCTCCCACGGCTTCAACAGGAAGTGGGAGCCTGAAGCTGTAGAACAACCCACAGCCTTAACAGGAAGGGGGAGCCTGAAGCTGTAGAACCACTCACAGCGTGAACAGGAAGTGGGAGCCTGGAGCTGTAGAATCTCCCACAGCTTGAACAGGAAGTGGGAGCCTGAAGCTGTAGAACTTCCCACGGCTTCAACAGGAAGTGGGAGCCTGAAGCTGTAGAACCACCCACAGCCTTAACAGGAAGTGGGAGCCTGAAGCTGTAGAATCTCCCACAGCTTGAACAGGAAGTGGGAGCCTGAAGCTGTAGAACCTCCCACGGCTTCAACAGGAAGTGGGAGCCTGAAGCTGTAGAACTACCCACAGCATTAACAGGAAGTGCGAGCCTGAAGCTGTAGAACCACTCACAGCGTTAACAGGAAGTGGGAGCCTGAAGCTGTAGAATCTCCCACAGCTTGAACAGGAAGTGGGAGCCTGAAGCTGTAGAACCTCCCACGGCTTCAACAGGAAGTGGGAGCCTGAAGCTGTAGAACCACCCACAGCCTTAGCAGGAAGTGGGAGCCTGAAACTGTAAATCTCCCACAGCTTGAACAGGAAGTGGGAGCCTGAAGCTGTAGAACCTCCCCACGGCTTCAACAGGAAAATGGGAGCCTGAAGCTGTAGAACGACCCACAGCCTTAACAGGAAGTGGGAGCCTGAAGCTGTAGAACCCCCACGGCCTGAACAGGAAATGGGAGCCTGAAGTTGTAGAACCACCCCACAGACTGAACAGGAAGTGAGAGCCTGAAGCTGTAGAACCTCCCACTGCCTGAACAGGAAGTGAGAGCCTGATGCTGTAGAACCGCCCACAACCTGAACAGGAAGTGGGATCCTGAAGCTATAGAACCAGCCAAAGCCTGAACAGCAAGTGGGAGCCTGAAGCTGTAGAAACACCCACAGCCCGAACAGGAGGTGGGAGCCTGAAGCTGGCTGTGAAGAGCAAGGTCTGTGTAACAGTATGGTGAGAACACCCTTTTAAATACACAAGAACAAAATGCAGTCCAGTCAGCATGTTATAGACAGGAGGAGAGGAGCGGACTCGGCATAACGGACAGGTTTCGGTCAGCCAGGGCTGGGAGAAGCCGCAGATCAGACTCCTCTCTCCCAGTCGCAGCGCTTCTTTCCTTATCCGGCTCAGTTTTACAGGGTGTTTTACACTGAAATGCCGCAACCATCGCTTATCAGGGTAAAGCACAACAACGAAACCTGCATCTATTTCATGATGTTCATGGGTCGGTAAAAACAATGCATTTTGCTTTCTTCCTCCTCTGTTCAGAGAGAGTCTGAGGTGATTAGAGACACTTAGAAATCTAATCAGAATAGAGATAACAGCTCGTTCTGCTCCTCATATAATATAATCTTATCAGTTCTGTATGATTTGTAGCTCGCAGTGACTGGAGCAGGACTCACCATAGACTTGTATGGCTCCTGTAGAGTTCTCTATGCATTGCTGCAGGCTCGGGTGCTGCACTCTGCAGATGATCTCGGCTCCATCGTCTTCCTCTATAGATGGTGTGAGTGTCAGGTCGGCGGTGCAGCTGTAGGTGCTGTCTCGCTGTCTCTCTCCTATGGCTGTAGTGTTCCCAATCACAATCAGATCCCCCCTCTTCTTCTTCTTGTACCAGGTCACAGTGAGATTATTAGGAAAATACCGGGAGATTCTGCACTGTAATCTGGCTTCAGTGTTCACAAGGAGTGATGGCTTCTCTATCTCCTCAATGACCGGACGCCAGGGGAAATCTGGAAAGAAGTCACACAACAAAAATTATGATGATGGACATTGCTGGATCTCACTTGTTATACAGCTTTACTATATATTATGGGGTGTTCCCATCTCACACACTGAGGGCATATCAATAAGATAGCATCAATGTGTGATATGTGCTGCTCCCACCCTGGGGATCCAAATCTCTAGAACAGCTCTCCATTCACAGCAGATAGTTGGTCGTGCTTGTGCACTATTCTCTATTATCTATTTTCTATGGGAGGTCCCAGTACAGCGGCTCCTATTGATGGCTATGAATTTGTGAGACGGGAACACCTCTTCAATCCCTCTTCCGCTTATAATTTATTATCCCAGTCACAGAACCAAATGATTTATCTTCTAAGAGTTAGTACATAAAAACAGCTCACTGCCAATAACCCCAATCTAAAATATAACTTTTACTAAACTCATGTTAAAAAGTTCTTCAATCCCATAAATCATTCATTAAAGTGCCAGATTGGCTGTAATATAAGCATGAAGAGGAGATCTAGACAGTAACTGTACTCGACCGGTCCACTATTGTACCCTATTCAAAGGTGGAGGTATCGCCCCGAAAAGGGTGGCCCCACCTATCGACGGCTCACCCCTGGGCTGCCATCAGTCATCTATTAACCGTTTCAGGGCCCCATACAGCTAAACCAAATGTGGCCTCCACCCATTACTAGTTCCTATTTTTTAACATGTCAGTGGGCCCCTTTTTGTTAGGGCCCCAGACAGGCGTACTGCCCGTACTGCCCTATTTGCACCCCTGGCTCACCCTATAACGTCACTGTATTTAATCTGGTAAATACCTTAGTCAATGTCAAGCTCCTCTACATCCAGATATATCATGTGAGAACACACTCAAGATAAAGAGAAAGAAGCTTCTCACTGCCCTTTTCCCTGTTCCTGACGCGTTTCTCCCTCAAAACGTCTGCGAGGATTCATCAGGGGATCCTGGAAGGGGGGTCCATGGATATAGAACATCTATCTGGAGCAGTCCATAGATACAGGACAACCATCCGGAGCAGCGATGTCACACCCTCACGTACTCAATAAATATGAATTGAGTAAATTGGGTACCCGAGAGTGCGACATCGCTGCTCCAGATGATTGTCCTGTATCTATGGACACGAGTTGACGTTTTTATTGGTACCGTTATGGGATTCATATGACACTTTGATCACTTTTGATTAAGGTTTTTGAGAGGCATTTTGAACAAAATACAGCAATCCTGGTAAATAGTTTCATAGTTTGTAAGGCTAAAAAAAGACAAGTCGTCCATCTAGTTCAGCCTGTTGTGCTAAGGTGTTGATCCAGAGGAAGGCAAAAACCCCCAATGAGGTAGAAGCCAATTGTCCTCATTTTAGGGAAAAATTTCTTCATGACTCCAATCTGGCAATCAGAAAAATCCCTGGATCAATGACCCCTCTCCTCAATCCTAGTCACTGTAACTTGTTATATTATTGTTATATTATTATTGGTAGTGTTTTTATTTTTTACAGCGGTCACCATGCGGTATAAATAACATTCTAGCTTTACTCAACAGGTTGATTTGATTACATCGATACACGATTTTTATATTTTTTTATGTTTTCTGCTTTTACACAATAAAAACACTTGTATTCAAAAACAAAAACACTGTTTTTGCATCTGCCATAGTCTGAGAGCCATAACTTTATTTTTGTGTGTACGGAGATGTGTAAGGGCTTGTTTTTTGCGGGATGAGTTGCTGTTTTTGTTGGTGTAATTTTTTGGGGAAAAGGCTTTTGGATCGCTTTTATATCCATTTTTGGGAGGCAGGGTGAAGAAAATAAGGCAATTCTAGTAGTTTTTTTTTTTTACAGCGCACACCATGCAGTGTCGGTGACAAGTTACTTTTACTCCGTGGGTCGTTACGATTTCAGCGATACATAATTTATATAGTTGTTTTGTTGAAATGCTTTAAAAAAAGTGTTTTTATTGTGTAAAACAATATTTATACAGCCATAACTTTTTTATTTTTCCGCATACATTTTTAAACTAAACTAAACATACACTAAGCCAACTCAGAAACGGTGTAAGGTTAGACCAGACAGTGTAAACCTGTGGCTGATTTATCAGCACTACGATACATGTGGTGCAGAGTAAGACTGTCTGGTCTAAAGTTACACTAAGACTTACACAGGACTGATAAATCTGCCCCAATGTTTACACTCAAATGACACCCCAGTAGATCTGTATCATTTCTGAGAAAAGTATCAGACATGTAAAAGGGTTTTCTCGCCACGCTTTTTCACAAGCAGTTTTACACTCACTCCATCTCCTCAGGCAGCAATTAGTATATTTAGCTCCTCTATAACTAGCTGAGACATTACAAAGACATAAGTGCAGGAGATTTAATCTTCCGTAAACAAAGCTACAAGAGCTCTGAGGAGTGAAAACAATTACTTATCTGTAAACAAAAATTTATCTTGTTAGAGATAATTAGTCTGCTCTGGAGTCAGCTCTCCTGACCAAGGGGACCTCACTCCCTGCTGTCTCCTCTAATCAGATAACAGAGTTACTGTCAGGTAACCACAGAAACCTGTGTGCACTCAACGCAAATAAAACCTCTCTTACCTCATGACTAAAGTAAAATCTAAAGATAAATGTCTTCAGAAAAGGTCTTCAATTACTTATCCCTTCATGTTGAAAGCTAGTCACTGTAGTGAGAAAACCCCCTTTAAGTGCCGGTGCTGCCGCTCCTTTAGTCCTGCATAAGCCTATCAGTGTGATATTGTACATGCAGCAGTGATCAAGCATTTATGAATCAATGACTGTAAATCCACAGAACAGATGGACTGATCATTGTGGTGATCATTGATGCTCTAGATGTAAAATCATTGTACATTATTAGGGTGTTAGATACACTGAGGGAAATCCTAAGCCCTCCATAGCGCTCCCCTCCATCTCTGGTGGGAACAGGAGGTTGGAGAAGACTGCGGTGGGTGAATTGGCCCTGACTGCCCTTCCCATTGGTGGTGGCTCCATAGTACTGTACCTGTTACATGGAGATCACGATGCTGAGGAGATACCAGAGCTTCATGCTCCCAGGTCACTCTCACACCAGACTCAAAGTATTTCCATGGAATTGAACATTCACTTGTGGCATCGAAGTTCTGTTCATCGTCCGTCTGTATAAGTCTTCTGGTTGCAGGTATTGGTTTATCCTTATTTCCTGTATGAGTCCAAGTGATCTTAACATTTGATGGGTTAAACTTTAGTAGACTCACGGTGCACATCACTGTTTCTGGTTTAATGAGTTTAAATGTCACTGGCGTCTCCAACCGTGGAGACACTGGGAAAAAAAGTGAAAAAAATTAAAGTGTGCAGAATAAAAAGAGTAGATTCAAATTCTAGTTGTCAAACAGCAGCTAAATACAAATTTCCCAACGATCACCCAAAATAGCAAAATAAAATGTAACTTCTAATGACAGACCTATTAAAAGCAACCTGAAAGGTACCAGGCAGGATTGTGTGCATAGAAAATAACAACTAACTGACAGCAGAGGCGCAACTTAAAGCTCCGTGTGCTCCCAGTGCAAAATCCAAAAAAGGGCCCCCCACCTACCTTGTGCTATTTATAATATTGGTATCTTTGGGCCCCCTAAGTCTTCAGGGCACAGTAGCAACCGCTATCTCTGCACCCACTATAGCTACGCCCCTGACTGACAGCCCTCAGTCTATGAACAAAAGGGCAGTACTGCAGCTATACTGTGCTACTTATTGAAGACCAAACCGGCCGGCATTCACTATGGTATTAGAAGACGAGTTACATGCTGCTACCATTATTGCCACATTGCCTAAGCTGACCGCTTAGGCAATGTTCGCAGTATGTTCGCAGCTAAACTGTGCTACTTATTGAAAACCAAACTGGCTCGCATGTATGCGACACTGGAAGACCAGCTGCATATTGCTGCTCCACCAAACTAACCTTATTGCCTCATCCCCTGAACTAAATATGCTGCCCTCCCCAACATGTTGTGGGGAAAATGTTGTGGACAAAAGTGCCCCCAAACCCACGAGGACTTCACATGTCCCAATACACAAGCACCTTTTTGGGTCTATTTTGCACCAAAAATACTCTTGACGCCATATTCTCAATATAAATGAACTGTCGTACACCAAAACCAGGCGCATTATACGCCGGGCACGACACATTGCCTAAAAAGGTGCATTAAATATAGTAGCAACGATACACTGTGCACCTCCATAACGCAATGCACCTCGATAGGCACATTACATACACTACCAATGATATGGTATATGCCGTGATTGCGCAATGTGGAGATTGAACAGGTCTGTAGCTATAGCAACTAGTGCTGTCAGCCTATCAGGAGAGATTGAACAGGTCTGTAGCTATAGCAACCAGCGCTGGCAGCCTATCGGGAGAGATCAAACAGGTCTGCAGCTATAGCAACCAGCGCTGGCAGCCTATCAGGAAAGATCGAACAGGTCTGTAGCTATAGCGACTGGCCTGCAGTTAAAAGCTGCTGAGGACACCAGGTCTGTAGCTATAGCGACCAGTGCCTGCAGCCAATCAGGCAAGATCAAACAGGTCTGTAGATATAGCAACTAGTGCTGGCAGCCTATCAGGAGAGATCAAACAGGTCTGTAGCCATAGCGACCAGCGCTGGCAGCCTATCAAGAAAGATCGATTTCATCAAAAAATGTCTTTGGCAATCATAAAATTAAAAGGGTGCAAGCCAAAATTTTTGGTGAATACAGAAAAGCACAAGGCTGCACTCCAATATACTCAATCTCTTCACAACTTTATTGAATTACAAAATTATTAATCCGACTTCATCAATATAGAGTAATATCAACGTTTATCAACTTTTCGTCCATTTATAAACAGGCATTTCATTAGAATAGATTCATATAATAAGTACGTTTTGGTCTTCGTGGTTGGACCTTTTTCAACCGAATCTTCAACAAGATTTTCTCTTTTATTCAAGTCATTATTTCTTGTAACATCTGTTGGGACTTCTGTCAGCGTGCAAATGAAGCCGGCTCCAGATTCCAGCCATCAGGCCAGCAGTTCTGCGTCAGGCCTTTAGCACTCCTTAGCACACTTACCGTGACAGTCTACTAGGTCTGCTTCATAATTCACCTTCCCTCAGTGGTCACTCACTCTCTGTGGCAGAGTGCCAGCCCCAGGGCCGTGTTACCACACAAGGGCTAGCGTTTGTCTTTACAGTTATCACGCGTGACGCACACACTTGAATGTCCTGGAGCTCCCACAAGAACTCACTTTCTCGGTATCTCATTTCATCCATTATTCCTGTTCTGTCCTTCACGATTCACTGTGCCCCCCACCCTCTCTCTCCTCTTCTCCTCTCTACCTGCCTCTGCATCTTCTCGCTCCTTTCCACTGTGGGATAGCCTGACTTGGTCCACAGCCGGCTTGTGGCCAAGTGACTCTGTATTGAGGAAACAACTGAAACTCTTAAGGCCTCGTTCACACGGCTTAATTGGGCGTTGATTGGAACCGTACAGCGCGCCGGAGTTGCGCTGCAGTACGGCTCCAGTCCGTCCCTGTCATTACGGTAATCCACAGTTCTCATAGAGAACTCTGGATTCCGTCTCTTCTCCCCGCTCGGCGAATCCGCCGCGGGGGGAGAAAGTGACATTAACATTATTTACGACGTGCACGCGCCGTGAATAATGAGTGTCTATGGGGCCGGCGAGTTGCCGGCCCCCCGCCCCGCTGCACGGCTGCCGGCGTAATTGCGGGGCTAAATCCGTCCCCGCAATTACGCCGGCCATAAGCCGTGTGAACATTGCCTAATTCTCCAGTTCACTTCCACTCTGGCTCTGACTGCAGCACATGTCAAGCTCCCCCTTATAACTGTGTCTGACCTGCAGCCCCTACCCTCACCTCACACTGATTGGCTGCAGGACCAGCCAAACTTCACAGACACTTTACACTTACACTATACACTTTATACAATGCACATAATATACATATAGCATTAAACAATATACCCCACATATCAATAACATATATACACCACTGTTCATAGAGGGTGATCCCTCCTCCTACAATACAATAACCCCATGATCACTGTTTTCTATTATAAAGTGTGTGACAGAGTTTGCTCACCTCTCACCATGGGTTTCCCTGAGCTCCGTTCTATTGGATCCTTTAGGCTGGGATGTGAAACTCTGCAGATAAATTCAAGGTCATCAGTCTGTGATGGAGCTGTGAATGATAAGGAAGCTAAGCAGGTGTAGGAGTTATCAGCTCTTCTCTCTGATGTACAAGAGGTATTGTATCTGTCTGTACAATTTATTACACGCGTCCCCCTCTTATCATGCCAGGACACCTTCAGGTTATTCGGGAAAAAGTTTGAGATGTTGCAGGTGACTGTAGTTTGTTTTCCCACTTGAAGGATCAGAGGAGTCATATCCACAATTACTGGACGCCAGGGAAAATCTAGAAAATATAATTAGTGTTAGATATAGAAATTATTATCACATATATGTATACAGTGGGTATGGAAAGTATTCAGACCCCTTTAAATTTTTCACTCTTTGTTTCATTGCAGCCAGTTGGTAAGGTCCAAAAGGTGAATTTTTTTGCTGATTAATGTACACTCTGCCCCCCCCTCCCCATCTTGAAAGGAAAAAAAACAAATGTAGATATTATTGCAAATTTATTAAACAAAAGAAACTTAAATATCTCATGGTCATAAGTATTCAGACCCTTTACTGTGATGCTCATATTGAACTCACATGCTATCCATTTCCTTCTGATCCTCCTTGAGATGGTTCTACTCCTTCATTGGAGTCCAGCTGTGTTTAATTAAACTGATTGGACTTGATTAGGAAAGGCACACACCTGTCTAAATAAGACCTCACAGCTCACAGTGCATGTCAGAGCACATTAGAATCATGAGGTCTAAGGAACTGCCCAAGGAGCTCAGAGACAGAATTGTGGCAAGGCACAGATCTGGCCAAGTTACAAAGAATTTCTGCAGCACTCAAGGTTCCTAAAAGCACAGTGGCCTCCATAATCCTTAAATGGAAGAAGTTTGGGATGACCACAACTCTTCTTCTACCCGGCCGTCCAGCCAAACTAAGCGATCGTGGGAGAAGAGCCTTGGTGTGAGAGGTAAAGAAGAACCCCAAGATGAATGTGGCTGAGCTCCAGAGATGCAGGAGGGAGATGGGAGAAAGTTTCACAAAGTCACTATCTGCAGCCTCCAGCAGTTGGGGCTTTATGCAGAGTGTGGCCGCCGGAAGCCTCTCCTCAGTGCAAGACATAGGAAAGCCGCAGACGGAAGCCTCTCCTCAGTGCAAGACATAGGAAAACCCAGATACAGTTTGCACATGAAGGATCCCAGACTATGAGGAATAAGATTCTCTGCTCCGATGAGACAAAGATTGAACTTTTTGGTGTTAATTGTAAGCAGTGGAGAAAACCAGGCCCTGCTCATCACCTGCCCAATACAATCCCAACAGTGACACCTGGTGGGGACAACATCATGCTATGGGGGCAGGGACAGGACGACAATAGAAGGAAAGTTGAATGCGGCCAAGTACAGAGATATCCTGAATGAAAACCTCTTCCAGACGCTATAGACCTCAGACTGGGCTGAAGGTTCTTTTTCCAACAAGACAATGACCCTAAGCACACAGCTAAAATAACAAAGCAGTGGCTTCAGGACAACTCTGTGCCCATTCTTGACTGGCCCAGCCAGAGCCCTGACCTAAACCCAATTGAGCATTTCTGGAGAGACTTGAAAATGGCACCAACGGTCAGCATCCAACCTGAGGGACCTGGAGAGGATCTGCAAGGAAGAATGGCAGAGGATCCCCAAATCCAGGTGTGAAAAACTTGTAGCATCATTCCCCAGAAGACTCATGGCTGCACTAGCTCAAAAGGGTCTTCTACTCAATACTGAGCAAAGGGTCTGAATACTTAAGACCATGTGAGATTTCAGTTTTTCTTGTTTAATAAATTTGCAAAAATATCTACATTTCTGTTTTTTGCCTTTCAAGATGGGGGTTGGGGGAGGTGCAGTGTACATAATTGAGCAAAAAATGAAGTTTTTGGATCTTCCCAAATGGCTGCAATGAAAGAAAGAGTGAAAAATGTAAAGGGGTCTGAATACTTTCCGTACCCACTGTAGAAAGAGGAGGCAGTAATATATCAACAGAGGTATGAGATTTTCCTTTGAAAAGATAAAGATGATTCACAGGAGTTTGGGTTCACACCTCATAATTGTTATCTGTTTCTCTTGTTTTTTTTATGTTTTCATGGTTCTTCTGCTTCTTTGTATATTTTACATTTCACGATTTTTTTTGTTTTGTATAGGTATATAAGGAGTATTGCTACATGGGCATCATAACAAGAATGGCTTCCCATCATTCTCCCACATACTCACTGCTTACAGGTTGGGTTAATGGAAAGATAAACTTCGGCCATCACAACATTGCTGAATGTAGTCATCAAACACTTAGGCTAGGTCTACACTGCACAGGATTTTGGTCGGTTTTTTTCAAGCTTAGAAATATAAGGCCTCCCCTGAAAATAAGAGCTAGCGGCAGCCATTGCTGTGGCTCCCCCCACGCCATACAGTAGCAGATCATTTACATAGCTCTTGCCTTGTGTGGGAGGCCACCCAGACAAGAGGCGCTCATTTAAGGAGTGCTATCGCTAGACATGAGAGATTGGGGCCAATGATTCTATAAGAAATGGAGCCACAAGAAATTCACCATGAAATTCAGGGTTTGGGGAGTTCTGTTGATGTTCCTGAAGATGATGACGTGACTGTCTCTGAATAAATGTTGATTTTTGTTCATAAATACTGAGATCGGTATATGTTCCATAGATTGTTGTACATGGAAACAGAGTCATAATAAAATCTTGATGGATTTCACATTTTGCCAGGTTCTGCTGATGTTTGTGATGACAGGACTACAGTACATTTATAAATTATGATTTTTTGTTAAACAATAAATGTGAATTCTTGTTCATGGAAAAATAAGACAGCCCGTGAAAATAAGACCCAGCGCGTCTTTAGGAGCAAAAAGTAATATACAACACTGTCTTATTTTCGGGGAGACAGGGTATGTATTTTCATGTTCTTTATTTACAGTAAAGAAAGAAGATTTGGGGATCTGTGCCTGGAGCCATTTGATTCACTAAACGGACGTTGTGAATTAATGTAGCTCTCCCATGGTAGCCAACTGGCGTCACCCAAACAATAACCATTTAAGAGTAGTAAGGTTATCTGCCACTCTAAGAGGTATTGGTGCAGTGTCGATGTATGTGCAGGTAGGTATCAAGTGTATGTGCAGTGTTGGTGTATGTGCAGTGTAGATGTATGTGCAGTATAAGTACATGTGTAGGTAGGTATATATGCAGGTAGTTGTATGTGCAGTTTAGGTGCAGTGTAGTTATAGCTGCAGTGTAGGTATATGTGCAGTATGTGTATAGGTGCATTGTAGGTATATGTGCAGTTTAGGTGCAGTGTAGTTATAGGTGCAGTGTATGTATATGTGCAGTGTAGGCATAGGTGCAGTGTAGGTATATGTGCAGTTTAGGTGCAGTGAAGTTATAGGTGCAGTGTTGGTGTATGTGCAGTATAGGTATATGGAAGACAGTAAACAAAAAGGGATGCCACAGAATGGCGCATCCTTGTGTATTAACGTAACACTAATCCAAATGGTGAGTGCGAATGCACACATCTGGTATTGTTGTGCGTTAGGCAAAGGAGCCTCCTTACAGCAGCTGGTTGGTATACGCAAGCAGTTTGGAAGAATGCAGCTAGTCCCTGGCATTAGTGTCGGTCCTTGATTCACAAGATCCAGGATAGTATGGATAAAACAAAATTATTGGTTTGACTTTAGCCGAAAAATAGCCAGGACTATTAAAGTGCAAACACTGCCGCAGATAGAGTAAAAAAAAGTATTGGGTTTATTGATAAAATAGAAGTTAAACACTTCTTAAGACTTCATAGCATGAGAACAGATCTTGGTATCGGAAATATGCCCAAAACTACAGGAGACTACAACTACGACTGTGTAGGTATATGTGCAGTATAGATATATGTGAATTGTAAGTATATGTGCAGATAGATATAGTTACATATGCAGTATAGGTTTATGTGCAGTGTGTGTATGTGCAATGTAGGTATAGGCACAGTGTAGGTATATGTGTAGTGTAGGTGCAGTGTAGGTATATGTGCAGTGTAGGTATAGGTGCAGTATAGGTGTAACTGCAGTGTAGGTGCAGTGTAGGCATAGGTGCAGTGTAGGTATAGGTATAGTTGCACTGTAGGTATATGTGCAGTGTAGGTATAGGTGCAGTATAGGTGTAACTGCAGTGTAGGTGCAGTGTAGGCATATGTGCAGTGTAGGTATATGTGCAGTGTAGGTATAGGTGTAGTGTAGGTATAGGTGTAGTGTAGGTGTATGTGCAGTCTAGGTGTAGTGTAGTGTAGGTGTATGTGCAGTGTAGGTGTATGTGCAGCGTAGGTATAGGTGCAGTGTAGGTATATGTGCAGTGTAGGTATAGGTGCAGTATAGGTGTAACTGCAGTGTAGGTGCAGTGTAGGCATAGGTGCAGTGTAGGTATATGTGCAGTGTAGGTATAGGTGTAGGGTAGGTATAGGTGTAGTGTAGGTGTATGTGCAGTCTAGGTATAGGTGTAGTGTAGATGTATGTGCAGTGTTGGTGTATGTGCAGTGTAGGTGTATGTGCAGTGTAGGTATAGGTGCAGTGTAGGTATAGGTGTGTTAGGTGCAGGATCTAGTGGAAAACATTAAAGTCTGTTTCACTGTTTATAACCATTGATCATCTCCTGAAACTGTTTATGTACTGTGTGCACAACTACTCTCTATTTAACCTTAACCAGTTTAATCAGATATTATGCGCTTGGAATGCATAGCTTTCGCAAGAAAACTACCTTCAGGATGTACTTATTCTGGATGATGCTGAAAAGATTACATGGACTCACATTGGCTTACAATATTAGCTTATGTAGCACAGGACAAAATGGCGCAGAGTACATTGGACAACACCCAGAGTCAGATTCATCTAAGCTTCGTAAACAAGCCCATAGAAGGAACTGTATTTTGATGGACTGTGCAATATTATGCAACGCATGCAGACATGAAGGATTGACGTATATTTCCATATATTTGATTTCCTTATAAATTGCTTCAACAAAGTTAATTAACCAATGATCAAGCAACACATACTTATGACATTGCAATACATATCATATGGTATAAAAAGTGTTGACTTCCTCTTATTAAATAGAGATCTACTATCCAATCTATTGAGTGGACAGTATTTCTTGGAGCTCCAGCTGTATACAGCAAAATATATTATAATTTGGAAGAGATAGCAATTGCAGCAGAAACAGATAAAAATGATAAAATCTGTTTTTAATAGGTGCAGTATAGGTGTAACTGCAGTGTAGGTGCAGTGTAGGTACAGGTGCAGTGTAGGTATAGGTATAGTTGCAGTGTAGGGAGTTGCTTCATCTTCTCACCTGGGTGTCCTACAGACATCTCTCTGCTTTCTGCTGTCTCCATCGTTTCATGCTTCCATGTCACTTTTAGTTTAAAATCTTCTTCTTCAAAGAGCCGTCCGGGGATTTTACACTTTGTATTAATGGAGAACGTCCCATCAGGATTGTCAGTGACTACTTCTTCCGACGGCTTCTTCTCCTGGGATCGGCCATCGCTCCATGTGACTGTTATGTCTTTGGGATAAACATTTAGAAGTGACACATTTGCTATCACGTCCCCCGAGTCAGTGATGGAGAGCTGAATGGGTCCATCAATTGTAGGTTTCACTGAAAAATACAGAAATATAAAATCTTTATGTAAATATATATATTACTTACTGGTTGATATAACAGGTTGTCAGACTGGTTCACAATGGGCAATGCATTGACACTAAACGGATCATAGTTATTGCCAATCAGGGAAGGCGGTGTACTTTTACTACACAGATATATCATTGAGTAAAGTAGTCACACCAGCTTTGAATGGTTGGGGGTGGCCTCAAGACGGATAGGGGATGGCCCTGGATGGTTGAGGGTGGCTTTAGATGGTCGGGTTGGGCGGTACTGGATGATTTCGGTTGGTTCTCGATGTTGGGGTGGTCCTGGATGGTTTGGGGGTGGCTCTGGATGGTTGGAAGGGGTGGTCCTGGATGGTGAGGTGGTGGTCCTGGATGATTTCAGGTGGTTCCCGATGTTGGGCTGGTCCTGGATGATTTGGGGGTGGTCCTGGATGGTGGGGTGGTGGTCCTAGATAGTTGGGGGTGGTCCTGGATGGTTTGGGGGGGTGGTCCTAGATAGTTGGGGGGAGGCCCTGGATGGTAAGAGGGTGGCCCAGGATGATTTCGGGGTGGCTCTGGATGCTTGGGTGACCCTGTATGGTTGAGGATGGCTCTGGATGGTTATGTGGGTGGCTCTGGTGTGGGTTTTATCTGAACTTACCCCGCACTTGTAGCTGTCCTGTGCTCCTCTGTTCTGGCTGCTCCAGGCTGGGATGTGTGACTCTACAGATGATCTCCGAGCCTTGGTCCTCCAGGGATGGGGTGAGCAGTAGACACGCTGTACAGCTGAATGTCTTATCTCGCTGTTCCTGTGATCTGTGGGGCGTTATCTTGTATCTCTCTGATGATTGGATTAATTCCTCATTGCCCTTCACCTTCCTTATCCAATCCACAGTGAGTTTATCAGGATAGAAGTGTGAGATTGGGCACTGGAGCTGAGCCTGGCTGTTCAGTGTTAGGGGAGGTGTAAGTATTTCCCCCAGTTCTGGAGAAGAAGTAAGATCTACAAAGAAAAATATTAGTTAGCGGATGCTGTAATTTTATGTTCATCTACAGTAAGTGACGTTATTTTACCATTGATAAATCAACTCCTCATCATCATTTATCTAAAAAATTAGCAAATTTGGAGACTGCATGGCGGCAAGGGTAACCTTAAAGGAAAAGGTAAATAAAGACTATTACCAAATACATTGCTGTTCTGATTTTGCTTCCTTTCAGAGTTAGACCAGTCCTTATCGCTTGCTTGTGTACAAAGGCTTCATTAGGTTACCGACCACCTCTCTATGTTCTAGCATTAGCCGAGGTGGTGACCTCAGTCCCTTCTGTATCTTGTATGACCACCTCTCTCTGGTGTAGCAGTGGCCGGCTGATGAGGTTACTCCCTGCTGTGTTTTATCAGCAGCACAGAAGCTTCTAAGTCCCTAATCTTATCTTTCTACTGAGAAAAAACTTAAACCCTTTACACCAGAAGCCTTGTACCATCCTGTCAGGTCTGCATAGCACATATCTGTGCATTTACAGCTAACAGTGTGTCTTGGCAGCATGTAAGTTTTTCCCTCTCATTAGAAGCTCCCACTCATAAGAAATACAGCTATCCTAGCTCAAATGTAAAGCCAGATGTTCTGCTAAGACAGTGTTATTTTTTTCACAACTACTTTATCACCAATAACCCTGCAACAGGCACAGCTAAGAATAAGACTAGCAGAGCTAAAATGTCAGTCATTGCTGTACAACCACCCACAGCCTGAACAGGAGAAGGGAGCCTGAAGCTGTATGACTGCCCACAGCGTGATCAGGAAATAGGAGCAGGAAGCTGTAGAACTACCCACAGCCTGTACTGGAAGTGGAAGTCGAAAGCTTTAAAACCACCCATAGCCTGAACAGCAAGTGGGAGCATGAAGTTGTTGAACTGCCCACAGCTTAAACAGGAAGTGAGAGTCTGAAGCTATAGAACCGCCCACAACCTGAACAGGAAGTTGGAGCCAGAAGCTGTAGAACCGCCCACAGCCTGAACAGGAAGTTGGAGTCAGAAGCTGTAAAACTGCCCACAGCCTGAACAGGAAGTTGGAGCCAGAAGCTGTAGAACCGCCCACAGCTAGCTCTTCCGTTTCTTAAGCATCTCCTGTGTGTTTTGTTAACCCTTTAATGAAAAGCCTTTTTTTAGGCTTTTAGTTGTTTTCGTTTTTTCATGGTTACATTACAAGAGCTGTTACTTTTATATGTTTTCAACACAGACATATTAGGGCGTGTTTTTTGTAAAATAAGTTCTTTTTTTTAATTCTGAGGTACATTTAACCCAGTAATTACCTACATTATTCACTCTGCAATAAAAAAAAAAAAATTCCCTAGGGAAGTACGATCACAGCAACCAAAAAAACACTTAAAAAATTGTGTATCTCTTCAGACGAATAATATTTTTATTTTTTCCTCAACTAAACCGTATGAGAGCTTCATTTTTTCAGGAAGACTTGTAGTCTGTATTGATACCATTTTGGGGTTTATGTGACTTTTTATTAAATTTTTTTCTCTTGAGAAGCAGATGAAAAAAAACAGCACTTTTTGCACTTGTGTTTTTAGCTTTTTCACTGTTTGGTTTTAATAATGAAATCATTCTATAGTTGGGGCTTTATGGATGTGGAGATGTTAGATATAAACAGGTTTTTTCCCTTTTTAATTTTTTTTGCAGTAGGGAAAAAACGTTGGAAAATGGGATTTATTTTTAGCTCCATTTTTTTTAAATTTGTATCTTTATTGAATTTACATAATGGACGCCTATAATTAGCGATGATTACCAGTATATGGAGGGCAATGTGCAATCAGTGGTTTCTATAAGTCTTCGGTCGCACTTACATGTTTTGTCTTTATCCTGATTCTTCCATTCTCTGTAGGACGGATGCTTCAGTTTTCGGTGCGTTACCGCAGCTCGCAGGAGGTATTCCTCGCTCTCAGTCACTTTGCCTCTGAGGCTTTCGGTGGTGCTGGTCACATTGAAGGTGCCGTCCTGGTTTTCTTGCATGAGGTTTGTACATTGCAGGACCTGGGGGCTTCTACTTGAAGGAGGTTGGAAGATTTCCCAAGTTACTGAGATTTCCTTGGGGTAGAAATGATCCACATTCAGGCTGAGGCCGCCGCCTGTGGATTGTGTGATGTGTCTTAATTTGGGATGACCTGAAACAAGAAGGAACATTACCATTTATATGTGAAATATACAGAAAAATTAATGTGTAAATGTTTGGATTTGATTGATTATAGAACTAGAAATAATTGTATAAAATAGAAATTGCTGACAATGGCTAAATAGAATTTCAGCTTTGGAGCCAACACACTATGGACTGTATAATAAGGAAGTCTCTTATACACAGTAGAATCACATTATTATGACCAGCAGCTAATACCCAGAGTGAGCTGCGTGTGCAGCCCAGACAGTAGCTAGATAGGGGTGGAGAGCCTCAATAATGTCCTGGAAGGTTGTCACCGGTATCGGGAGCCGACTGCATCCCACAGCTGCTGGAGGAGCCATAGAGTCAACGCTGCCATCCAGGGTCCCCACACATGCTCTGTTGGGGTCTGAAGAATTAGGAAATAGGGCAATACATGGAAGTCTGGGTCCTGCTCCATACCTCCCAAGGGAGGGACAGTCCCTATTTTTAACCCTTGTCCCTCTGTCCCTATTAGCTCTATAAATGTCCCTCTTTTTCATTTAGGAAACAGATTTGCATCAATAAACTATCTTACTTTAAAAAGTGTCTGATTGCTTCCTAGCTGTATATTACATAACAACTTACTTAATATTTCATTATTGGATGCAATGCAATCCTGAAAATGTGTCCCTTTTTGACTATCTAAAAAGTTGGCATATATGTGTGTGGGCGTGGTTAGAGGTGTGTCTTAGTGTGATGTCATACGTTTGGGTGTGGTTAGAGGCGTGACCTGATGTGTCCCTCTTTGCAATCTCTAAAAATTGGGAGGCATGCTGCTCTTCCAACCAATGTCATTTCTAGCTGTGTGATGTTGCATTTTCTTGCTGGAAGATCCCATCTGCTCCAGGGGAGACGATCAGCATGTATGGAGGGATTAATACACAAATGGGGGTGAGAATGTTTTCCACATGAATAAGAGCCCAGAGAATGTTCCGAAAACCTCCCCATAATACTGCCCCCATCAGCTTTTTTTTTTTCCAATGGTTGCAGGGTGTTTGTTCTTTGATGTTTCTTGCCTGACACGCCAATGTCCTTCTGTTCCATGATGCAGTGACATCCGTCTGCTCCTGGCCCCATACACAGTAGGGTTAGCAGAGGTGCAGTGACATCTGTCTGCTCCAGGCCCCATACACAGTAGGGTTAGCAGAGGTGCAGTGACATCCGTCTGCTCCGGGCCCCATACACAGTAGGGTTAGCAGAGGTGCAGTGACATCCGTCTGCTCCGGCCCCAAAAACAGTAGGGTTAGCAGAGGTGCAGTGACCTACGACAGCACCTAGGAGCCATACACAGTAGGGTTAGCAGAGGTGCAGTGACATCCGTCTGCTCCAGGGCCCAATACACAGTAGGGTTAGCAGCGGTGCAGTGACATCCATCTGCTCCAGGGCCCCATGCACAGTAGGGTTAGCAGAGGTGCAATGACATCGTCTGCTCCAGGGCCCCATACACAGTAGGGTTAGCAGAGGTGCAGTGAAATCCATCTGCTCCGGGTCCCCATCCACAGTAGGGTTAGCAGAGGTGTAGTGACATCGGTCTGCTCCAGGGCCCCATGCACAGGAGGGTTAGCAGAGGTGCAGTGACATCTGTCTGCTCCGGGGCCCCATACACAGTAGGGTTAGCAGAGGTGCAGTGACATCTGTCTGCTCTGGCCCCATACACAGTAGGGTTAGCAGAGGTGCAGTGACATCCGTCTGCTCCGGGGCCCCATACACAGTAGGTTTAGCAGAGGTGCAGTGACATCTGACTGCTCCGGGGTCCCATACACAGTAGGGTTAGCAGAGGTGCAGTGACATGCATCTGCTCCGGGGCCCCATACACAGTAGGGTTAGCAGAGGTGCAGTGACATCCGTCTGCTCTGAGGCCCCATACACAGTAGGGTTAGCAGAGGTGCAGTGACATCCGTCTGCTCCGGGCTCAACACAGTAGGGTTAGCAGAGGTGCAGTGACATCCGTCTGCTCTGGGGCCCCATACACAGTAGGGTTAGCAGAGGTGCAGTGACATCTGCCTGCTCCGGGCCCCAAACACAGTAGGGTTAGCAGAGATGCAGTGACATCCGTCTGCTCCAGGGCCCCATACACAGTAGGGTTAGCAGAGGTGCAGTGACATCTGTCTGCTCTGGGCCCCATACACAGGAGGGTTAGCAGAGGTTCAGTGACATCCGGCTGCTCTGGGGCCCCATACACAGTAGGGTTAGCAGAGGTGCAGTTACATTCGTCTCCTCCAGGGCCCCATACACAGTAGGGTTACCAGAGGTGCAGTGACAGCCGTCTACTCCAGGCCCCATACACCGTAGGGATAGTAGAGGTTCAGTGACATCTGTCTGCCCACACGCAGTAGGCTTAGCTGTAGTGTTAGACACCTCTGGTCTCCCCCGGGTCATTTTGAGGTGCTCCCCTTGGCTCCTCAACCCTCATGCATCTTCGTAGCTGATGTTCACCTTTCATACCAATGTCCTTGGTGTCTGCAGTTTCCACAATGCTTATTCGCAATGCTGTCATTTGTCCGCTCACGATATTTGTGCCATGAAAGTATGCAGTTTATGAGCTACACACTGATGACGACAAAAGTAGGAAGTGGTCTTAATAATGTGACTCAACGGTGCATATGCACCTATAATCCATCACTCTTGTAGTACACAGGGTATTTTCAACAATAAAAAAAAGCAGCAACATTATAAGAAGTACCAGCACTGTTACAAGAACACGGAGCTATTTACAGCGCCTATAACCTGGGTCACTGCTAGGTTTTAACCAAGGAGATTGTGGAGATCAAAGTCCTAGACTTGCGCTATGTATAGGAGCCAATGTTTTTAACCCTTCAATGCACCATGATGTCCATGATGTCCAGGAGCTGTGCTCGCACGATCACTGTGGGAGCCTGGCGGTAATTGACAGCCGGGCTCCTGCACTTGCCGTCCGGAGCAGAGATAACTCTGTTCCTAGCGGTTTAACCCCTTAGCTGTTACAAATAGCGATCGCAGCAGTTAAGGAGTATGACAGAGGGAGAAAGCTCCTTCTGCCCTCCGTCGGAACCCCAGCAAGAAAATTGCGGTGATTCGGTGGTTGCTGTGGCACCCGGAGGTCTGACAATGACCTTTGGATTGTCTGTGACGTCATCCTGCCAGGCTCTGCCCGAGGACGGAGACTGACAGAATGATTGACAGTTGGTATAATACACTGCGGCATAGACCTGCTGCAATGTATTATACCTGTGGAATACCATCGATCTAATGATGGCTGAGTATAGTCCCAGAGTGGAACAAGTGAAAAAAATACAAACTAAATACATAAAAGTGTAAAAAAACTAAAAATAAAAAATACAGTAAAACACGCACATTGCCCTTTACCCATTATAAATACCAAACCCCTCAAAAAAGATCCAAAATTAAAAAAGCGCTCATATTTGGTATCGCTGCGTGCATAACGACCTATCCCATAAGTCTGTTATGGTACTTTATCCGTACGGTGAATGCTGTAAAAAATTAATAAAAAAACAATGTCAGAATTGCAATTTTTGCTTATCCTGCGCCACATGAAATGGAGTAAAGAGAGATCAAAAAGTCATATAAACGCCAAAGTGATACCAATGAGAACAAAATGGATTTGAGCACACAGTGTGTCTCTGAATACCTCAGAATTCATCCAGCTTCTACTGTCCTGTGTTACACCATCAATAAACACTAGTAACCCAGTGCCACCGGCAGCCATGCATACACAAGCCATTGCCTCCGCCATGTGTTACAGATGATGTGCTATGCTTTGGATCAGGAGCTGTACCACACCTTTGCTATACTTTTTTCTTTCCATCATTCTGGTAGAGGTTGATCCTGGTTAATCTGTCCAAAGAATGTTGTTCTGCTGGCTTTTTTAGATGTTTTTAGCAAAGTCCAATGTAGCCATTTTATTCTTGAGGCTTATGAGTGGCTGCACCATGCAATGAACCCTGTGTTTACTTTCCTGCAGTTTTCTCTTTATGGTAGAGTTGGATATTGATACGCCTACATCTTGGAGAGTATTCAGAGACATACTGTGTGCTCAAATCCAGCCAAATGCAGCCAAACTGATTGGCTGACATTTCATAATACAGATGGACAATGACCCTAAACATAAAGCCAAAGCAACCGAGGAGTTTATTAAAGCAAAGAAGTGGAATATTCTTGAATGGCCAAGTCAGGCCCCAGATCTCAGACTAATTGAGCAGCATTTCACTTGTGAAAGACTAAACTTCAGACAGAAAAGCCAGAAGCAAACAGAAACCCTCTGCAGTAAACGCCCGACAGAGCATTAACAAGTAGGAAACAACGTCTGGTGATGTCCATGAGTTCAAGACTTCAAGGCTGTCATTGCCAACAAAGGGTTTTCAACCAAGTATTAGAAATTAACATTTTATTTATAATGATTTATTTTGTCTAATGACTTTTGGTCCCTTTAAAAACAAGGCGGCCCATGTCAAGGAGCTGAAACTCGTAAACTCTTGATCTAATTTTGATGTGGATCGCCTCAAATGAAAGCTGAAAGGCTGGACTTTATGACCATGTCCATTATAGAACTGTAACTGGAATATGTTTCAGTAAACAGGTACAGTGTCAGTGTCCAAATATATATGGATCTAACTGTATCCTAATGAAAATGAGACCCCAGAGTCCGGTAGGTGCACCTCCTATTCTGAGGCTTGTGGTTGAGTCAAATAGTGAACTAAGTCCACATATGGGATATCTCTGAAAACGTCACAATCTGGGGAATTGATATTGAGTTGCATTTCCCTATTATCATTTGCCGTGTTCCAGTGAAATCTAGATAATAATTGAAAATGTGCAAGAAAAGTGACATTTTACCTCTTCACGGCTTTAATTTTGTGAAAAACCAAAAGATTTCAGAAAAACTTTCAAAGGGTTGTTTTGAAACTTGAGGGGTGCGTTTCTTGTTTTAAGTCATTTATAAGTGCCCCTAAAAGCCAATCAAAACTGGGACTGGTTCCCTTAAAAAAATTTGGTTAAAATTTTTCTTGAAAATTTTAAAATTTGCAATAAAATTTTTAAACCACCCTAATGCCCAAAAAAAATTGGGGGCATGTATGAATCTCCCCGGGTCGGGGCGTCCCTTTCCCGCCAGTTTTCGGGAATGGGGCCTGATTTATGTGGGGCCGGGGGGGGCCCCATACATGCTTTAAAAAGTCTGCCGGCCTCCCCAGTGGTGTTGGCGCAGTGCGGGATGAGGGAGGCGGCGCTGGCTATGTTTCGGGCCAGGGGTTGTGCGGTCTTTTAAATGGGGGAAAAAAGTCCCCGCGCCTGGCAGTGTGTGGGGGCATGCGGGGCCCGGGCCCCCAGTCGGCGTGCGCCAAAAGTTCCCCCGTCGGGCGGGGCTGCGTCTCATGAGGAAAGTTCCCTGGCCTGCAGTTTGGTGTGGGGCACAGTGCGGGGCATGGGCGCAGTGCGGGATTAGGCGCCGTGCGGGACTGCGGGGAAAAAAAAAGTTCGATGCGGGGGAAGGGGGGACAGGGGGAAATCTTTCCCCCACAGCGGGGCGGGTATGAATCAAAAATCGCCTTTAAAAAAGGGTTCAACATTTCGGGAAAAAAGAGCTGAAACATAAAAAATAAAAAATTTAAATAAAAAAAAATCCATTTCCAATATCCTAAATTCAAAAAATTGGATATTGGAAATTGCCGGGAAATTACAGTTTCAAATTCGAAGTATTCTCTGGTCGGCAAAAACCCAACCCAAATCAAAATGGGAGCGACAGTAAACCCTTTAAAAACCCTATGGAAAAGTTTGACCATCAGATCCCGGCGGGATAGTTCAAAATACAGTAAAAATGCTGTAAAGAGTGTTGGAAAGCTCCCGGGGACTTGGCTGCTAGCCAATCGAATAGGACGACGGACCCATATGTCTATGGAAAAGTTTGCCCAATCAGAATCCCGGCGGGAAGTTCAAAATACTGTAAAAATGTGAAAAGGGTGATTGCTGAGCTAGGGGGGCCCCCCCTTGCTCAGCCAATCAAAAAAGGAGCGACAGAGACCCATTAAAACCTATGGAGAATTTTGGCCATCAGAATAGGAGGAAAAAGAACCCTTTCTAGCTTTGGAGAAGTTTAGCCAAACCCGAATCCCGGGGGAATAATTCAAAAACAGTAAGGCCCCAATCACCCGGCTTATTCTGGCGGATTGGCGCCGTACTCGCCCCCGGATTTGCCCTGCAGTCGGCGCCAATCCGCGGGCAGCAATTAGGTAATCCACTGCTTATAGGAACAGTGGAATCCGCGCCCCCCCCCCGCTCGGCGAATCCGCCCGGGGGGGGGGAAAGGGGACTGAATTTTTTACGGGCGTAGGCCCCGGGGTTTTAATGCATTGTTTGGGGCCCCGGGGAGCGGCGCCCCGCCCGCGCTCCGGCCCCACCCCCTTTCCCGCCCCTTATTCCGGCGGTTTGGAGCTAAATAGGCTCAAAACCCGCGGGAAAAAGCCGTGTGAAAGGCCTAAAAAAAACGAAAAGAGCGCTGGTGAGTAGCGGGGGCTTGGCTTCCCACCAATCACAGCGCGAGCCTTCTCCCCATTTGTCTAGGAGAGAGGGGCGAAATGCAATCTCGGCGCTCAGGCCCCGTGCGGTGGGTATAAATAAAAAAATAATTTTTATTAAATGTAAAACTTTATAAATAAAGAGGAAAACCCCTTTGTTTAAAAATAAAGAAGTTAAAAACCCGAAAAAGGTTTGTCGCGAGCCGGCGCTACATAGGAATTGCAATAGGGGAAAATCCCCGGGAAATACAGAAATTCAAATTGTTTAAGCTATTCTCATTGGTGGCATAAACCCACCCATCGATGGAGCGACAATGTCCCATTATAACTATGGAGGAAAATTTGACCAATCAAAATAGGAGGACAATGTCCCATTATATTTGGAGAAAATTGACCAATATATTCAAAGGGGGGCATTAAAAAATAAGTAAAATGCAGAAATAGCTGTTTGGGTTTGAAGCGGCGGGGGCTCGTCCAGCTTACCCAATCAGGCGCGGAGCTACTTTCTCATAGGTTCATGGGGAAAAGAAATTCTGGGAGTCTGTGATTGGCCTAAGTTAAAAGGGCCCCTTTATTTGGACCAATGGGAGAGCGAGCGACGCCCCTATGGGTTTTCAAAATGCAATTGAAAAAAAAACTGTACACCCCCGAAATAAATTATAACACTACAGAAGTTGTCCCGATGTGTATAAAAACAATAATATATTGGGGGGGTAAAAAAAAAAAAAATATTAAATAATAAAATCATGTTTATTTTTTTTTCGTTAGCCCAAAGGTCAAAAAGTATGGGTGCAACGAAAAAAAAGAAATAACATGATTTTATTTGATTTTTAAAATTTTTTTTCGACCCCCCATTTTTCATTTTTTTTAATACCAGGGACAACTTCTGAGTGTTATAAAATTTTATTTCGGCCATGTACAGTTTTATTTTGATTGCATTAAAACCCCTAGGAGCGTCGCTCGCTCTCCATTGGCCAAATTTAAAGGCGCCTCTTTTAACTTAGCAATCCCCAGGCCGCTAGAATTTTTTTTCCCCATAGAACTCTATGAGAAAAGTGCTCGCCTCTGATTGGCTAGTGGACGAGCCCCCCTGCTTAACCCAAACAGCTCGTTTTGCATTTTTAGTTTTTGAACTGTCCCCCCTTTGATATGATTGGGCAAAATTTTTTTCCCTGGATATAAGGGACAAATTTTCCTCCTATTCTATTGGTCAATTTTCCTCCTAGGTTATAATTTGGGCTTGTCGCTCCTATTCTGATTTGGGGGGTTTATGCCGACCAAGAGAATGCCCTTTAAAATTCTGTATTTCCCCGGCAATTTCTTATTGCTATTCCTATGTAGCGCGGTTTTCCGAAAAAACGCTTGTTGGGATTTTAAAAATGCTTTATTTTTAAAGAAGGGTTGGTCTTTATCTGAAATGTTTTACATTTAATAAAAAAACATTTTTTTGATTAATATCCATGCCGCAGGCGCTGAGGCCCAGATTCAGGCGCCCCTTCTCCATAGACTATAATGGGGAAAAAAGGGTACGCTTCATTGGGGGATAGCCAAGCCCCCGCTAGCTCAGCCAATCAGCTTTTTTCTGTCTTTTTACTGTATTTGAACTGTCCCCCTTTGATTTGATTGGTCCAAACTTTCCATAGGATATAATGGGCTTTTTCGCTCCATTCTATTGGTTAATACTCCTTTATAGGTTAGAATGGGCCCCTGTCGTCCTATTTGATTGGTCCAAACTTTCCATGGATATAATGGGTCTCTGTCGTTTTCTGATTGGTGAGCTAGCCAAGTCCCCGGGGTGCTTAACCAAACAGCTCTTTTCAGCATTTTTATGTATTTTGAACTGCCCGCCGTGGATTTGATTTGGGCTAAACTTCTCCATAGGATATAATGGGTCTTTGTCACTCCCATTCTATTGGCCGAGCTAGCCAAGCCCCCGCTAGTAGTCAATTCATTTTTTTTCCCCTTTTTATGTATTTTGAAAAATGTCCCCTTTTATTCTGATTGGTCAATCCCTTCCCCCTGGTTTTTAATGGTTTATGTCGCTCCTTTTGTTGGTGGTTTTTTGCCGACCCCAAAGAGAATAGGTTTTAGAATTTGAATTACTGTATTTCCCGGCAATTTACCAAAATTTCCTAATTCTTTATATTGTGCCGTTCTAGAGTTTAGGAAAGGATTTTTTTTTTTAATTATGTTATTTTTTGTTCAGCTCTTTTTCTGACACTGTTTTCCGCCTTTATAAAGACGATTTTTTTGGAATCATACTCCTGCTGCACGGAGCGGAGCGCCGAGATTTCTGTCGCGATCTTCTATCTGTTTCCTCGCATGTTCGGATCTTGCTTCACTTCGCCGCCGCCGGAGCATTTAGACCAAAATAAACTAGGTCTGCCTGTCGGAGCTGCCAAGCGCTGCATTACGCCTCGCTTTGCCGACTCGCCATCTTACATGCCTCGGAGTTTTCGAGCGCGCCGCGTCCCGCCCCGAAACGCCTACACCGCACCCACACCGCGCCCACTGCCCGCCCCTTCATGCGGGGCGCAGCTGAAAGTGGCGAACGCTGCGCCTAACACTGCATCCCTGCGTCCGACAGCGGGATTCGGGCCGGGAGGCGCAGAATACGCCAAAAAACAGGCGTAAAGCCCGATCATACATGTCGCCCATTGTTTAAATCGACTTATTTGAAAATGGCAATTTTTTCTTAGGTTTTTTATATTTTTCACAAATAAACCAGGATTGTTTCGACAAAAATGAATTGCTAACTTAAAGTACAATGTTTCACGATAAAATAATCTCAAATTCACATGAATAGGTAAAACCATTAAAAAGTTATTCCCCGGGGGGCGTGGCCTGGATTCGCATGGAAGCAGACGCATAGGCGAGTAGCTCTGCAGAGAAGCTGTAAAACGGCTCAAATAAACCCGTTCCCGGTGACATCAGAAGACCCAAAAGGCTGACCGAAGCTGCCGGACCCTGTTCCCGCACTCAGACTCTGCTGAAGACGGTGTAGTTTACCTGCTTCCTGCGCAGCGGAGCTCTTAGAACGGAAGCGAGAGCCGTTGACACGCGTACAGCCGTGAGTACACAGACTGCCTGCTGGGGATTGCCCTACTCACGCTCCGGCTGCAACACGGCTCTCACAGCTGCTGATTGCCGCAGATTGTCCCCACGAACGGGCGCCTGCCACTCCGGCCCCCACTGCTCTCGGTCATCTGTGAAGTAGGAGAAGGAGCACGTCTCGGCGCCATCTTAGAGCCGCAGGGGAAAGGCTTCCACCGCAAGCTCCCCAGGGATGTGACTGCTTTCCTGACTGCGCACTCCTGCCATAGTATAGCGATCTGGTGGCACAGCTCAGTCAGGGTTTGGTTCTCAGCCCTTGGCAGGCTGTACACATCCAAGAGCCTGGATGTCTTCTTAGTTTATACACAAGACATATAGCCGCCATTTTATGCCTCCACGTGGGATACTCCATATAGCCTCTCCTCACCTGCACTGTTGAGGCCCACCCTCACAATAAGAGGGACCTAGTTTCCTGATACCAATCACTGGAGGGAAAGATCTGGTGGTTTAACACAGCACAGTGTCTGGAATCTACTACAGAAAACCACCCTGCCTCTGGTTCCTACAGTAGTGGCTGTCCTGCCCCAAGGCATACATTGGCCCCTTGGATAACTCCACTACTCTATAGTGACACTGTACACTTGGTCTCCACTACACTTCTGGCATGTTAACCTCACTGAAATAGAATTGAAATAGGAGGTACTTCTAAAAGAAACGCCAAACCACAAAAACCGACCAAGCTTACGGAATTTTTTCAACAACCCTCAAGCAAGTCCCCTCATATGGAGAATAATATTGTATTTCCACCGCTCTCACTTACCTCCTTGAGGGCAGAGTCAATAGATATGGCCTCTCAAGACCAGATTGAAAACCTATCCACTACGGAACTTACTATACAACGTCTCTTTTTCTCATTCCGGGATACGCTCCAAAAATATTTCAAGCATATGATGGGCGATCTCAGAAAAGATATACATTCGCTAGTTTCCAGAACGGAAAACATTGAAACAAAGCTAGGAGAATTTGTCACTTCACACAACCTTTTGATTGACGCTAACTCGGCTCTTGAAGATGAGGTTGTGAGACTCTCTGCTTAAGTCTCAGACCTTGAAGATCGCTCCCGACGCAATAACATACGCATACGAGGGGTCCCTGAATCGGTGGGCTCAGATATTTTACTCTCCTTCCTGACAGACTTTATGGCCCTGGTCCTACCCGACGCTTCTTCTCTAGACCTTACCATTGCCAGGATCCACCGCCTACCTAAACCCAAACATCTACCAACCTCAGTTCCGAGAGACACTATTGCAAAGATCCATTTTTTCCGCATTAAGGAAGATTTTATGAGAGCCTTACGGAGGGAACCTCCGCTTCTAGACAGATTTAACACCATAGCTATATTTCCTGACCTCTCAGCGGGGACCATGCTACGAAGAAAAGAATTTCTTCCCTATACCAAGATTCTCAGAGATAACAATATTTCCTACTACTGGGGATACCCTGTTAAGTTAGTCATCACCAAGGAAAATTCCACCTTCGTTTGTGCCACTCCAAACATGGCTAAAGACCTTTTGGTTTCTTGGGACCTTCTTACTTCTCCTACCTTCACACCATTGAAAAAACCCAGAAACAGGCCGGAACTTATATCCCCCCTCTGGTCAGAAAGGAAAAGCCGCCAGGACCGCGGGCCCAATGACTGATGCACCGGACATCAACCTTTCCTTTTTTTCTTTCATTTTTGCTTCTCTTCTAGGCCTTTAACCTAATCGGTTACTGTTTATTACTTTTTCCTGCTTCATGTGGCTCTCTACCACAAGATTGTTGTTCCCCACTTGGAACTCATTCCCAACATATGGGTATACTGTTATATCTCTTTACATCTTGCATCAAATGCTGACTGTTTATTTGTTATGTTTGCAGGTTGTAGGTTTTTTTAAGTTCCTTGCCATGTTTGTCATGATATACTCTCTAACTCTCCCAGTCTACCTCTCTCCAGCGAGATTTGACCTTAAACACAAACCGGCCCTAAAATGCTCCTTTCTGTAATACAATGGGGATTAAAATCTTATCCTTAAATGCTAATGTTCTCAATTCGCCCCTTTAAACGGTCAACTCTCTGGAGAGATGTTCTGAAATCTAAGGCGGACATTATATGCCTCCAGGAGACGCACCTGAGGGGACTAGACTCCCATCGGTTGAACCACAAGAGATTTCCGAATCATTTCCTTACTTCCTTTACACTGAAAAAAGCCGGAGTGGCAATCTTCATCAAAGATACTGTCTCCTTCTCCCTTAAACAAGCGATTATTGACGGTAATGGTAGGTATATTATCCTAAACTGCCTCCTAGACTCTATAGAATATACTATTGCTACACTTTACGAGCCTAATAGGCGACAGACACGCTTTATTTCTAAAGTAGTTACCAAAGCAAAATCTCTTCACAGAGGTAACCTGATTTTATGTGGAGACTTTAAAACTGTCATTGACCCCGATGTAGATAGAAAACGCAACTCCCCCTACACTGGACAGAACTTACAATCCCTACTAGCTATGGAAAACTTACATGATCCTTGGCGCTACTCACACCCCGTAGATAAGGACTTTTCTTTTTATTCAGCTCCTAATAACTCCTACTCAAGGATAGATTTCTTCCTCACTAATAGACAAGCTCTACTCAATATTCACTCAACAGAAATTGGTACCAGAACTTGGTCAGCCCATGCCCCTATATTTCTCACTTTGGCAGACAGGTTTCCCTTCCCCTATTACTCCCCCTGGAGATTAAATACTTTCCTACTGAAATCATCCTCAATTGCAAACGAAATTAGAGCCTCCCTGCAGGAATTATTTGATATCAATAGCTGCTCTGTCTCCTGCCCTCAACACTTTGGTGTGCTCACAAAGCGTACATTAAGAGGGGTCTTTCTCAAAATCGCATCTAGGGAAAAATGTAAGAGAGAGAAAGATCTGAATTAACTTCTTGATAAGATCTGGGTAACAGACCACCTTGCCAAAAAATCCCCCTCCCCAACTATCGCTGCAGAACTACGATCCTTGCGCCATCAGCTGCAGATAATCAACCTTCACAAATATGAACTGTCCCTAGCCAGACTTAAATGGAACTTCTATATGCAAGGGGACCGTCTAGGGAAATTGTTGGCCCGCAGGGTTAAACAACGTCAGGCCAAGTCCAAAATCACCTCGCTCACGGTAAACAACCAGAAAATTATAGACCCGCAGCATATTGTGAACTCTTTTGCCCAATACTACCACTCGCTATATAACCTTAAGGACGACCTCTCGCTTCCACCTACTGAAACCTCAAATATCCAATCCTTATTAGACAAGATGTCACTTCCACGTGTTTCCGAGGAACAGCTGAATTCCCGCAATTCCTCTATTACCCTTCACGAACTCCAACTCGCTTTCAACCAATCGAAATTAAATAAGTCTCCATGCCCTGATGGGCTAAATACTGAATACTACAAGCTCTTTCAACCGCTGCTCAGCCCCCACCTTTTAAATACCTTTGACTCTTTTACTAAAGGAAATTCTCCCCCCCGCCCCCTCCCCCCTGCGGAAATGCTGACGGCCACGATTGTGACAATACCCAAGCCAGGCAAAGCACAAGATATTATTTCGAACTATAGACCCATTTCCCTGCTCAACTCTGATATTAAGCTTTTTGCAAAAATAATTGCTAATAGAGTAAATGCCGTACTTCCATCCTTAATTAACTTAGACCAAGTTGGCTTTGTCAAAAACCAGCAGACTGGGGATGGAATCAGACGAGTCCTCAATGTTCTGCAATTTTTAGGCAAAGCTAAAACTCCCACTGTTCTCCTTTCTCTCGATGGAGAGAAAGCCTTTGATCGTATTAACTTGGCATACCTGCGTGAAGTTCTCCTCAGGCTCTATATTTACAGCAATCACTTCACTGTATACATCACCCTCTGCTTCCGTTTATTCCTTGGGCTTCCTCTCACATCTGTTTAATATTACGAATGGTACTAGGCAGGGATGTCCGCTTTCACCCCTGATCTTTGACCTATGTATAGAGCCACTGGCAGAGCTGATTAGAATGTCCCCTTTGGTGACAGGTATTAATATTGCCCAACATAGCCATAAGGCTAATCTATATGCAGACGACGTTCTTATTATGTGTCAAAAACCGGATATCTCTGTCCCAGCCCTATTGGATATCCTCCAACTTTACTCAGAGGTCTCCTACTACAAACTAAACATTACTAAGTCTACCATTATGCCCATTAACTGCCCGCCTCTTATCCGGGCTCAACTATCCCAATTCAATTTTTTATGGTCAGACTCATACATTTTATATTTGGGTGTCAAGATCTTCCCCGAGCTTTCAAAGACCATAGAACATAATTGGGAGGAGCTATGTTCATTTCTGTCTACTGAAATCACCAAATTCGGACATACTCCTTTATCCTTGATAGCCAGAATCAACCTCACTAAAATGCTCCTCCTCCCCAAGTTTCTATATTTAGCAAGGGCCCTCCCCTTTGTAATTCCTGCAAAATTATTGAATAAACTACAAGCTCTCTTTTTAAAATTCATTTGGGGTTCCCAAAAACCTCGTTTAAAAAAGCAATATCTCTATCTCTTAAAAAAACAAGGAGGAATGGCTGTCCCTAACTTAATGGCATACAATATCTCTGCTATTCTTGAGACATCCTATTTTCATTGGAATGCCCCTCATTTACATATTTGGACAAATATTGAAAACTTGACACTAAGTATGGGGTCTGTTAAAGATCACCTCTTAGCGACACTACTTGGGTTTCCCCAGACCACTCTTATGGACTATAGCTTATCTACCACCCAACATTTACTTAAAATGTGGAAGCAACATATTGTGAACAAGCATAAACTACATATTAAAAAGACATACTGCCCTTTGTCTGTGTTATATGGGGCCATACCGAATATTTGTTTGACACAATGGATTTCTAGGGGGGTTCTGGTGATTGGAGATTTATTTACGGAAGGAGTTTTTAGGACATTTGCAGACTTATCCTCCCAATACTCGCTACCACACTCACAATTTTATGTGTACCTGCAAATTCGGCATGCAATCTCCTCCTTGCCTGCTCCCCTCCCTGCCCCTCCTAGATCCCCTTTCCACCATCTCCTCCTGGGAGACAACCACCGCCTAAAAGGCCTCTCAGCCACCTACGCCACAATAATGGATACAGATTGTGATGCTAAACTTGACTATATGGTTAAGTGGGAAGCAGAGTTGTCCAAATCTTTCTCAGTTGAGGATTGGTGGAAAGCGGCGATTTTGACCTCTAAATACTCCAAATGTATCAACCATGCAGCCCTATCAAAGAAAATCCATCTCCGCTGGTATCTCACCCTGGTTCGAACTGCTCATATTTTCCCAGGGTCCTCCAAAATGAGCTGGAGGCTTTGTGGTGCTGCCAGATCACTATCTCATATGTAGTGCCTTTGTCCAGTTGTTAAGAGTCTATGGAACAAAGTGGAACGACTGATCCAACACCTATATTGCTCACAGTTTACCCTTACACAGGAACTTGCAATACTAGATATAGGTATGTGCGACATCCCCTATTCCTACCAAACGGTCATTCAACATATTCTTATTGCCACTAGACTTACCATAGCCTATCATTGGGAGTCAAGGTCTACTCCAACCCTCAAAGAAGTTCTGAATAGGGTTAATGCCCAATTTCACTGTGAATTAAACCTCACAGTTCCTCCTCATCTAATTGCGAAGCAAACAGATAGATGGCAGGTCTGGGAGATTTCAAGCTATGCCACCTGATGTACTTTCCTCACACTCATACTCTCATGCTTTTCAGGAGGGACGCCCCAATTTGATGTTTTTCCCTTTCGGGATTGGGAAAGATAGACGTATTGAAAGAGAGAGACTCATTTGCTCTACTTGTAATAACCTAATATACATGCTGACTTTGTCAAATTGATGATACATGGCTTGATAATATGTTCAATTTTCTGTTTTGCTGCTCCTTTACCCCTTTTTTGTATTATGTGAAAAATTTTAATAAAATCTGAAGTTTAAAAAGTTATTCCCCAATAAAGTGACACCTGTTAGATTTGAAAAAAAGGGTTCACGCCTTAAAGGGGATTTGCCACCAGACCAAGTACTGACCTCCTTTCAGTATGGGAGCAAGATGTAAACAAATCACTCTGAGTCATGAAGCTGCAGTGGAGAGAGGGAGAGGGGAGGGGGGAGTGAGGAATCCAAAGGGAGCGTCTCAAAACTTAAGTGAACTAATAAACAGTACAACAGTGGATTCAATCCAGCAAGACACAGAGCCTCAGACGGCACTGTCAGGAGAAACCTTATCTGCTAAGAAGCTAATGTAATGTAAGCAAATCACGAGCTGACAGAGACGCACACAGCCAGAGCACAGAGCCAGAGCACAGAGCCTGCATAAGGGAATCCTGTGACATCTTCACTCAAATAATCAAACTATAACTTGTGAATTCTGTATACAAAAGAGAACACCTATTCTACACAGCAGATTGAAAGCTTCTTCATCAGATAAAGCAGGGATCTAATAACACTACAGCTAGTTATTCTGAATACAAAAGAAAACATATTGCTACCCGGTGCCTTAAAAGACCATTCATTCTGCCTGTCATCAGATAAGAAGTGATTCACGCAAGCGCGGCCTTTCAGCTCCTGGGTCGTGACTAGGGGAAGCTTTGTGGTAACCAAGGGGGGTTGAGAAATGCTGTAGCTCTCAGAGTTTTCACTTTTTTTAATCACATATATTTAGAAAAGTGATTAAATACCCATTTTGGAGGTTCCCACGTCAACATTACATGGTGGCAAAACCCCTTTAAGTCCAAAACAGGCTTAGACCTTAAAGGATTAATTACTCACGTTTCTGTTTGTATCTGTACACAAAAGTGAAAACAGTCACAGCTACTAACATGGCGAACAGTGTTACAGCAGCCGGGAGAATTACAACCTGATGATTTCTCTTCAGATCTGAAAAAAAAAGAAAACAAAATAAGAATTGATCATTTATAATATGAGATAAAATGTTATAGGGACTGTTCTGCATGAAATGTAATTCAGGCCATTCGTTCAGTCTCATCTGGTATCATCTCCATGCAGTTTCTTCCTGTTTGTGAGCGCCATAACCTCATGCCCATAATGTCATCATCTGTCAGGTAGGATTAAACTCACAAATATGTCATCTCACTTTTCCTTTGGCTATGTGGAGACTTTGTTCTACTCTTTTCTGTTTGGGAATGTGAAATAGATGATGATGCCTGCGGTTGTCACACTTTGAATCATCATCGGAAAAAAGAAAGTGATCCACGGCACTCACCAATCCTTTATATCTTTCTTTTATTCCAGCAACTCGTTACAAACATGGGACGGGGTATAAGACACGTCTTCACTAGAGCATGTACTAATTATATAGGTGCTGATTAGTTTATGTGCTTAACATGTGCTGTTGTGGCATGCTGGCACTTGAAGTTCCCTGTTCCACAGCAGCTAGTAGCTGTGGAACTACAAGCGTCAGCTTGCCGCTGCAGCACATGAGAGACAGAAAGTGAGGTGAAATCTTCTAAACAGGGGCATAGACAGTAAAACAAGTGTGAAACCCTTCCCTGCACAATACAAAAAAATGCTTTGTGGGAGCTACCGATCTACTGAGGAGGTCTATATACCTCTCTGTGGGGACCTTTGTACTTTTCTACATACTGAGGAAGTCTATATACCTCTCTGTGGGGACCTTTGTACTTTTCTACCTACTGAGGAGGTCTATATAGCTACCTAATGGGGGACTCTATTTCTCCCTGTGGGGGTTCTTTGTACTTATCTACCTACTGAGGGGCCTATATACCTACCTATCTACTGATGGGTCCTATATACCCACGGAGGGACTACTATCTAGTTTATCCTATGTCCTACAGTGCTGATCGTTTTTATGTATTATCATGTATTTTAGGCTACTAAAAACTTGTTTTTGTTTGTGGTTGATGTGTAAAAGAACACCAGATTTTTACTTACCTTTCCCAAATACAGTCAAGCTCTTGACCTGCGGACGGAGCAGGGTGCTATGTTCCACCACACAGGAGATCTCCTGACCCCAGTTCTCCTCTTTTGGGGTAAAGTAGACGGCAGCTTCCAGGACTGAGCTGTTTATTCTCTTTCTTTCGGTTTTCTCTATAACGGTTCCGTTCAAAACCCAATTCACCGCAATGGATTCTGGGTAAAAGCCGGACACGCGACAAACCAATACCTGTTCTATGTTCTTCTTAAATGTGTGAGGAAGGATGTGAGTGGTTGGGACGGCTGAAATGAAGGAAATAGAAATTATCTCCTAGCGCCAGGTAGTTGTATTAGGAGGACTTCATGAACAAAACATGTTTAGAAGATCTTAATATCCGGCCACTTACCCCTGTGCATTGAGTACATAAATATGTGGATGCAACTATAGCCATTGCAGCCATAGCTATGAAGTCCAGAGGTTTAGAGGCCCCATTTAGGTACAAGAACATTGCTCCTTTTTGTAGGGAACAAGTACTTTGTGGCTTTCTGTATATCATGGGAAATCATATATGTTTCTATTATAGATGCATTAAAAATTTTACTAATATATCTCTTTTATACCAATGAGGTAAGTCCCTATCAAGAAATAAAAATAATGGTACAGTATAGACTATGTTCCTGTCCAGCTAGCAGGGTTGTAGAAAGAGGGACCGGTGACCAGGCTGCCGCTCCACTGTATCTGTCTACATGGCCAGGTCCATTTATGATTGCGGGCGGGGCAGGCAGCCCAGGGTGTTGCTCACCTCAGGGGGTGGAGAGGTTGCCCCTGTCTCATACTGATGCCAACTGCACATTGACTAAGTCCAGGTGGTCGGCATCTAGCTCTGCACAGCCGTTTTAAATATCCATGCAGAGTTCGCGGCTGCAAACTAACTGTACAGCTGAGGGAGAGGTGAGCTGGCTGCCAGCAACAGCCGGGCTCTTCAAGGAGAAGGCAGGGACAGTTTTTTGCCGTCTCTGTCTACTTGATTGTTGTATATACAGAACTTTATCCATCATTTATCTGGGAGTGATCTCTGCATGAGCATAAATATTTCCAGCACCAGTGGATTATCCTGATGTCCCCTGATGAACCCTCACCTATTTACTAATGGTGAGATACGTCGGGCATGGCAATAAGAAGAGATATATGCAAGTCAGGTTGTATGAACTGAGATATATGGTCTCTTTCATATCATATGTGCTGTATATATTTATAACTGGTTGTTTGATAGTGATATGTTTTCTTATTACTGTGAGTTTGTATCAGGGAGTATTTAGGAAATATCATTGTGAGCCATTGATAGGCGGGGCCGCCCTTTTCGGGGCGATTCCTTTGCCTTTTGACATGGTTAATCAAATAAAGAAGGAGGGACAGCTCTTGCATCCCACTGTAACTATGAAAATATTGGTAACCCTATAAAAGTATATAATATAGATGCATGATTTTGCCTTTATATATCCCTGTGTTTTTGTGCCAGTATAATAATTCACTCCAGAATATTGAATATATTGGGATTTTAAATTCATTTAAGAAAAGGTTATATTTCAAGATAGGGTTTTGTTGTGTTTGGCAGTGATTTGGGTGATTTATAACCCTTATGGATCGAGATTTTTTGTTTTGTTCCTGTGATTTGTATATACAGAACTCAATGAGCCATATATGAACAGATAAGCAGGAAGCCTTTAGACCCTGCTTCTCGACCCCTGCGTTCATGTGACCGCTGCAGCTCGGTGACCCAGATCAGCTCTGCAGTGACTCCTGGGGGTTTCAGCAAAAGGAAAGTTTTGTAAAAATGCCCCCAAAGTTCTGTTTCTGACCTTATAGGGGAGACAATATGTAAAATAAAGTAAAAACACAAAAATAATTAAACAAAAAAAACTGACAGCCCAAACCACAACTTTTAGTCCCGCTTCCAGCAAACCCTAAAATTTCTATCACTTATGTATAAATGTTTGGAACGGAAAAGTGACGCAATCACAAGACTTATTTTAGTGCCACTTTTGCTGATAGAAATGAATGCATAAAATATGTGAAGAGCTCACTTTTTTAACTATTTTATATTACTTTTTTTTACTATTTTTAATAGAGCCTTACATATAATGAAAAAGGTGAAAAAGTAGAATAACTAAATGTGAGAAAGCATTATAGCGTTTAAACCCATGTGCACTAAAGAACAGGAAAATGTGAGAGGTCAGGAACTGGTGAATGGTAGTGCGAAATGTCGCAGTGGAGCACAGCATGTTGATGTGGGGTGCAAGGTCAATGTATTTCTCCCCACCCTGAGTTTGATTTAGCCTAGAAACGGCCATGAACACATCGATTTGATATGTAGAGGACAATACTGACGTACAGTCTCAGGAAGGGTACTGTAGTTGTGTATAACAGATTGGCAGAGTGTTCTCTACTTGTATTACTTTGTTACTTTTTTAGCACTTTAGTATTTTGTCAATGATTTTATTAACTAATTTAAGCTACTGTCAGTCTCCTCCCTGCAGAGTAATCACACACACTCACTGCTGAGCAAGTGTTTAACCCCAGGTGCTGTTATTCTAGTCCTGTCCTCTGTACTCCTTAGTAATCGCACACACTCACTGCTGAGTGAGTGTTTAACCCCAGGTGCTGTCACTCTACTCTTGTCCTCTGTACTCCTTAGTAATCACACACACTCACTGCTGAGCAGGTGTTTAACCCCAGGTCCTGTCATTCTAGTCCTGTCTTCTCTACTCCTTAGTAATCACACACTCACTGCTGAGCGGGTGTTTAACCCCAGGTCCTGTCATTTTACTCCTGTCCTCCGTACTCCTTAGTAATCACACACACTCACTGCTGAGTGAGTGATCAACCCCAGGTGCTGTCATTCTACTCCCATCCCCTGTAGTCCTTAGTAATCACACACACTCACTGCTGAATGAATGTTGAACCCCAGGTGCTTTCATTCTACTCCTGTCCCCTGTACTCCTTAGTAATCACACACACTCACTGCTGAGCAAGGGTTTAACCCAGGTGCCGTCATTCTATTCCCATCCTCTGTGCTCCTTAGAAATCACACACACTCACTGCTGAGCGAGGGTTTAACCCAGGTGCTGTCATTCTATTCCCGTCCTCTGTGCTCCTTAGTAATCACACACACTCACTGCTGAGCGAGTGTTTAACCCAGGTGCTGTCATTCTATTCCCGTCCTCTGTGCTCCTTAGTAATCACACACACTCACTGCTGAGTGAGTGTTCAACCCCAGGTGCTGTCATTCTACTCCTGTCGTCTGTGCTCCTTAGTAATCACACACACTCACTGCTGAGCGAGTGTTTAACCCCAGGTGCTGTCATTCTACTCCTGTCATCTATACTCCTTAGCAATAAGTCAAATAGTGCAAACAAATAAAAATTAAAAAGAAACCTCAATCAGATATGTGCTCTGAGAAAAAAAATCCACATGTTTGGTTCCTGCAAGGATTGGAACTTAGGACTTCTATGCTGAAAAGCAGTTCTAACCACTCAGCTGCATTGTAGCTACTCACAGCTCTTTATATAAACAGATCTTTGTTTGACTGAAGTGAGCACATTGTGTGGAAAGGCATGGTGATGTCATGACTGCTGGGTCACATGATATGCAGTTCAACAAATCATACGCCCCCTTTTCAACACACTGAAAACTGAAGAAGGACAAAACAGGCACAAAATGCCTTCGTGGTAAAACCCCTATAACTAAAATTGATTAGACATGGAACAATTTTACTGAATTTTACAAAGTGGAGTCTTAGCTCCGTTGCACCACACTTACCTCCATAAACAAGCTGAAATATTTCCTGGAGAGGCTGCTGAACAGCTTCATGTTGGACTCTACAGGAGAAGGTCCGCTCTCTGTCCTCCTCGGAGGGGGTTATGGTCACGCTGCTGTTCACACTGTAGGTTCTGTCCGGGTTTCTCCAGGGTTTCCCCACAGTAACATTCCTCAGCATCTCTGCCCCTCTGAACCATCTAATATTAATGTCCTCGGGATAGAACCCAGTGATGAAGCCGCGCAGGACACTCTCCTTATTCATCACCACCGTGTTACCTGTGATCGTCACCTGCGGAGGAGCTGAAATAGAAAGATAGGAAATATATCACAGTACATTACGTCCTGACCCATGCACGCCTGCCACTAAGAGTATGCACTGGCTAGTGCGTTCTTTCAACATCACTACGACTAATCCTATTACTTTAATTTTACGCCGTGTTATCACAGCACTAAATGCTATAATTTTACCGTATTTGGGAGGCGTACTTTGGACCCATTGCAGCACAATTGCACCCCAAAGTGCGCCTCGCAAATATGTTGTGTGAACACACCCTAAAACCCAAACTGAATTAGCATGGATTCTGTAGTGAATCTGAAAATTGGCCGTGTGAACATAGACTTCCATGAAAGAATAAATCTGACATGACTATAAAAGGAGAATATCTCTCCTTAGGGAGAGCACCATATAGGTGTGTGGTGTATGAAATTGCCTTTTTGCCCTCCACTAAGCATCTGCATATCACAAGGCATTATGGGAAAGGAGCTGAGAAGCTCAAGCGCCCTCTATTAGATGTAACAAATCCTCAATTTGCTTTTGACCCACTGAGTCTTTAGAAAGCAAATCGGATATTAGCCAAGCCAGTATCACTCATCTGCATACAGCTGTTTCGGTGTTTTGCCCCTCATCAGAGCAGAGCGATACTGGCTGATTGGTGGGAGGCAATGAGTGGCTCAGAAAGGGGAATATTTCTCCATGGGGAGAGTACCATATAGGTGTGAGGAGTTTTGAATTGCCTTTTTGCACTCCACAAAACATCTGCATATCACAAGGCATTATGGGAAAGGAGCGTCTCATTGATTTAGACGGCGCAGCCATTTTTGCTGCGACATCTGAGGGGGTAAACCGCGTGGGGTGGGGGGCTGTCCATCCATACGTCCTATGTCGGTAAGAGGTTAAAGGTGTTGTCTAATCTCACACATTTATCGTATACTGATAGGAATGTCATCAATGTCTGATTGATGCAGGTTCCAGCTCATAACGGAGAAGTGGCCGCGCTTGCGCAGTACTTTCCATTCATTTCAATGGAAATTTTGGATAGAGACTATCAATTGCATTCGGATGTACTGAGAGCTCCCATTGAAATTAATGGAGAGTATTGTTCAAGCGCAGCAACTTTTCCATTCAGACTGGGCAGTTTTAGGGACCCGCTCTGTAGATAGCGCAGACTTAGCCATGAAGACCCTGTCACAGTCCAGGTCTAAAGCCACCAAAAAAGCTTACGCAGGGGGGGATCAAATCTTTTCAGCTGTTGTTTTACTTGAGTGGATAGTTATAACTTGCACATTAAAGGGGTGTTCCCACCATAGACATTGGTGATATATCCATAGTAAATTCCATCAGTGTCTGATAGGTGCAGGTCCTACATCCATCACGAGTATGAGCCTCAAAAACTCTTCCGTTGAATGGAAAGGTGGTTGGGACTCATGATATCAATGGGAGTTCTGAGCACAGCTTAGCGCTCTGCCGCCATCACACATCCTATCAATAGGCCTTCAATGTTTGTGATGACAAACCCCCATAAAAACAACACCATCTTGAAGACCATCTAGTCTGATCTCTTGTACAGCGATCAGTGGTTATGGCCGGAGTAGCCACTTAGTCAAAACAATTCATTGGTAGCTCGGAGGATAGTGGCAAACAGAGACTCAATGCAGCCATGTATTACATCTCTCATCACAAGGGGGTCCTGTAACCCCAAGACTGTCTCACTTAGTAGGGATTAGCTTAAAAACGGGTCACCTTAGGTGGCCACATTATAATAAGCTCAAATACGGGCGAAGTCCTTACCTTGAACGTCCAGCCTGACCTCCCCCTCCTCGGTCTGGGAGCCGTACATTACAGAACACTTGTAGAGGCCGCCATCGGTCAGCGTCGTGTTTGAGATGAACAGATTGGCGCCTCCACCCCCGACTCTCAATCTAGGGTTTGTTGTTTGCTCCGATTTGTCATCAACTCTCAAGACTTGTTTTCCTTGAAAATACCAGGTTATCACAAGCTGCGTGCGGTCGACCGGAGGGTTGTCCACTGTGAACGAGCACGGGACCTGAGCATCCTTCCCCAATGAGGCTTTATGAGTCTGCGTGACCGACAACTTCAAAGAGGTAACTGTAGGGAGAGAAAGACAACTTATAATGGTGACAATCAAAAAAGAGGGGCCACCCACTCATGGCTTCAATATTCATGGTATCGGGATCACCCATTTACTCACTATCACACGGATCCTCCCGTCGACTTCACGGTATTCACGACTTCAGAAAACATATAGTGATCCAGCATGGTGGCTTAAAAACTGGTGGCTTAATTGTAGTATATCCAAACACAGAGGCAATAAAGAGTCAGTGTACGGATGAAACGTTTACGCGTTTATAACCACTGAGAATATTAATCACAGCTGATCATGAACTTCATTGGATCGAAACGCATAAGCCCTACTGGATCGCTATATGTTTTTCTAAAGATGACTTATAGTCAATGGCCAAACAGTGGACTATTCCATATATTTATGATCATCAATATAGATATTATCAATGCATCTAGAAGTTACTGTAGCTCACTAGCGTCATTCAGATAATGAATATATAAAGGAACAGCTCTAATGTTCAAATATTACTGCGGAGTGTTTGCCAAGGACTGTCTGATGAGGATCTCCACTCCCTTAAATGTTTACTTGATAATATTTCCACAAACCTTTATTGGCCATTCACTACATAAATTTTTGGCTTGGTATAGATTGGGGTTTTGGTTTTTTTTTCACCCACTTATTAGCCGTGCTGTTTACCCTTGTTCCTTACAGGGCACATTTGCATCCTTTTTTGTTTTAGTACATGCGGATTTGAACACAATAATGCTTTCCAACTACGTTGTAATTTATGTTTTTTTTTTCTGTGATGCATAAAGCGTTATTTTTCATGTAATTTTTACATAAGACTTTTTTTAATAATTTCAGAGTAAACTGTAAAAAAAAATTTAAGAAAAAGATTGTGTTCATTATGTCACCGTCCTAATGATGGGGATTTCTCTTCCCTGCTGACTGATAGGACAGATGGAGCTTTTCATGAGTCTGCGACTGTATAAAGCATGGCCATACACACCACCAGGACGTATGACAGGTGAATGTGCAGACTGTCTCCTTAAAGGGATATTCCCATCACATTGATTAGCTTTAAACATGTAGGCAAAGGTAAATAAGGACTAGTACTAGCTACATTGCTGTTCTGATTTTGCTTAAAGGGGTTTTGCCACAATCTAATGTTGACGTGGGATCCTCCAAAATGGACATTTAATCACTGTTCTAAATATATGTGATTAAAAAAGTGAAGCCTCTGAGAGCTGCAGCCTGACTTAGATGCCCTTAGTTTCCTGACTGTTAAGCTAAGACCAGGAGCTGATCTGGCAAGCTCCTGGCTGCGCTTGCGTTGTTTGCACTTCTTATCTGATAGCAGGACACAGGAACGAGCTTTGAAGGGAGGGGGAGAAAAAAGCAGTGTTACAGGGCATCTGCACTAGCTTTGTTTCTATGTCAGAGCCTGTGTCTGCTGTATAGAGAATCTGCTGGTTGTAATGTAATTATCTGAGTAAACGTGCAGACGCTCCCTGCTCGGAGCTTATCTTTACTCCTGAGCAGATAAGTGGGAAAAAACAAAACCCGTATAGCTTGTGCACAATACATTTATCCTCTGTGGTTTAGCCAAACATGTTTGCAGACTGAATATCAGAGCGTACATGGGAGGTGGTGCGATGACATCCCAGAGGAGGTACTTGTTTTTTTAAACAGAAACAAGACGCCCCTTTTTTCAAAGCTCAGGAGGGGAGTATCAGCCTGTTAGGTGAGGAAATCACATCTTGGCAAAACCCCTTTAATGTTAAAGATAAGGCAGTTCTTATCTGCTGCTTATGTTCACAAGCTACCCCAGGTTACCGACCACCTCTCTCTGCTCTAGCAGTGGCCAGGATGGTGATGTCACTTCCTACTGTGTCTTATCAGCAGCACAAGAGCTTGTTTATCTCTCTTACTGCGAAACTTTAACCCTTTAGCATTCTGCAGCCTTGTGCCCTACTGCCCTTCTAACAGGCACAGCTAGGAATAGTAGAGCTGATATGCCAATCACTTCTGTAGAACCACCCACAGCCTGATAGCAAACCCTCTTTAATGTAGGTATTTTTCTGTGAATTTATGCAGAGAATATCTTTGTGCTGTGGTGGGAATATAGGTTCCTTTCATTAATCTGAAGTGCACTGCGTCCACTGTGCCTGGAGGCTTTGACTTGTCTGTTGATTTAAAAAAAATTCATTCTGTTTCTTCGCATGTATTAGGCCTTGTCTACACGTCACTGGTTTACAGTTGGATTTTTAGCGGATTCAGTCTTCAGAATCTGCAAACATCTGACTGTAAATCATCCCCATAGACCTCAATAGAAGATTCGAGCTATAGTCTACATAGGCTCCGATTTTCTATTGTCGGATTTTTTCTCGAAAAAAAAAACCTAGAACATGTTCTATAACCCGCTGCATCACGCTGGATTATAGTACTGGGCCGACCGAAACCCGACTGCAAAATCTGCACCAAAAACCGCGATAACCAATTGCAAAATATAACAGAATCTGAAGGTATTTTACAAGTGCCGTGTAGACAGAGCCTTAGAGGTTGTTCACATGGCGTTTTGGGATATGATTTTGGATCCGTGTTGGAACTGAAAATTACATCCCAAAACGCTGCGTCAATCGGATCCAACAGGTATCCAACATGCAACCAGCAGCTGCGTATTTGGCCACATTTTGGCTGCAGCAGGATCGCACCCTATATTTTATTATAGGGCTCCTGCTGCGTCTTTTAGACCAAGAATTGATATGACAATTCTTGGAACGGATCCGAAAGACGCAATGAGACGCATCAGCGAGCACTCGTCTGAACGCTGATGCGTGTTTCATATTAAAAGCAATGTAAATCACACTGCTATTTATTAGATACGTGTTTGGGTGCATTTTGGGTCCGACAGACGGATCCAAACACGTATCGAAAAGCAAATGTTCACACTGACCCCACACACCATGTGAACATGACCTTACACTCTTTTGCTCTGTGGTTCCTTGGCTGCTGCTGCCATAAACACAGTTTTCTAAGCAGGTCTTATCAGCTTTTCTGTTTATTTGCCATTTCAGAAGGTTCACAGTACTAGAGCCCAGCCTTAGGGTGCGTTCACACAGCAAAGGCCAAACACCGGTCGGATTTCCCACCCAGTTTTTGGTCTTTTTTGGGCATGCAGGTGTTCGGCTCTCGTCTGCAGTTTGCGGATTCATCCGTCCCCCTTTGCACCCACATGTTCATGTTCTGCCCAAAAGTTTTTCGGACCGCTGGTGGTGTCAAAAACCGTCCGGCAGAAAATCCGTGTAGTGGGGACTGATGAACAGATTTTACATTAAAGTCAATGTAAAAGGTTGACAGTTGGTTTACAGACGGCTTTCAAATCCGAAAACTGTCTGTAGATCCAGCTCAAAACCTGTGCGGTGGGGACAGGGCTTTACTCTACAGCCAATACCATTATTTAACACTACAGAATCCCTTTGAAGGTTAATTTTGAGGTCTTTGCAGGAAGTTCCTTCGTAGAGGATCTGTTTTCTTCATCCCCATCTTTGTGCTGCTGACAGAGACGCAAGATAAACTGATTTAGAAAGTAAATCTTTTTTCCCTTAGTCCAGTCACCAGCACAAGGCTCCCTCCCTATTTAGTCTGGACTAAGAAAATAACACAAGGAGCTGAAGTCTGGGTCTAAAAGTTACAGTTTGTGTTGTCAGTTGTGTTTTTATATAATTTTTAAATATTTTTGTGTTTATTAATGTTTTTTATTTATTTTACACATTGGCCCTTATCCAGGGGCGTAACTAGAGAAGCCAGGGCCCCATAGCAAACTTTTGGATGGGCCCCCCCCCCCCTCCTGACCACGACCATGTACCAGGACATGCTGTTAGATAATGTAGATAATACAAGGGGCAAATACCTCACCATACATCTCACCCATCATACTGATACCAATCAAATCCACTATACCCAAACCAACATTACCAATAACGCTACTACTTAAGGAACTGATTAGACCACCAGAACACGACCACTAATTTCCACCACATAGTGACTGAATACTATCCCTACACTATTACTGATCAGTCTACAAATACCAACACTGTCTAATAATAATAATATATAATATAGTGACCATAAAGTGGTATATACTAGTGTACACAGGCTCTGCAGACTGTATATCAAACCAAAAAACCCTTAAACCAGTGACCATATAGTGGTAAAACACCAATGTACACAGGCTCTGCAGACTGTATATTACCTCCATACAGGGACCATATAGTGGTAGACAGCAGTGTACACAGGCTCTGCAGACTGTATATTACCACCATACAGTGACCATTGTAAGGCCGCAGCTGGGAAGGTCTACAAGGGAGTATATATCCCAGCCAGGTTCTGGACATATGTCTAGGGAGTCCAGGACGCATGCCACCAAGATAAGCAGCCTTGGTGGAGTGAAAGGCCGTTGATAAATAGATGTCGACAGTACAAACTGTCGACCTATGTTTAATTTGTTAGTATGGCTACCAGCCATTCCCGGGTTGGCCTTTCATTGGGAGTAAGCAAAGAGCAGGGTGGGTGCTTACTCCCCATGGCTCCACGCCAGGATTTCCTGGCATGCATTAAAAGGTCAGCAGGTAGCTGATGGGCGTCGGCTGTACCTCCAGTCTACCTTCTGGGCTGGAGGTGTTCACACTGGGAAAGCCAGTGTAGGACCAAAAAGGTGATAGTGAGGGAAACTACACCATTGTTAGCAAGCGCTCAGATGAGCAAGTCTTTTTGTTTGTGTTGTTGCTGGGCATGTTTGCCATCGGTTTTGTTCTGCTGTTTAAATAAACCCACGGAGCCAAGCAGCCGTTTGTACCTGACTTCTGCCTCTGTCTCATGCCTGAAAGACTCATGCGGTGATCCCAGAGCTGTGCAAGCTCACATATGGTGGAGGATGCTATGGGCATTTAAAGAGACGCTTCTCTTAAAGAGACAGGCAGCGAAAAGTGGTTCCAATATATGTCGTGGGTTAAAGCGGCAACAGTGCACCCAGCGGAGACACCCAAAAGGGATGAGCTGGTGAAGCAGTTAATACAGGCAAACACCAACCTCCAGCTAATGGCGACAAGCAAACAGAAGGCCCACCAGGAGACCGTGCGGGGCTCAAGCGAGACCAACCCCCTGTTGATTGAGACACACCAGGCAGCCCTTAAAGAACAACAACAGGTAAACCTGGCTCTACAGCAGCAGCTCCAGGTCCTGACTACAAGACCAGAGGGGGCAGCAGGTGGGCCCTCCATGCCCCGTCAAGTGGTGCTGCAAGTTCTAGGTAAAATTACCCCAGTTTGATGACGTGGAGGGGGTACTCGGCACCTTCGTGAGGATCCCCGAGAGGAGCAGCTACCCGTGGACCAGTGGGCTGACGTCTTGGCCCCCTTTCTTACTGGGGGCCCACAAAAGGCCTACTTCGACCTGAGAGCTGAAGACGCCAAAGGACTACACGCGGTTTAAAAGGGGAGATCCTAGCCCGACTGGGGGTTACTCTGGCGGTCCGGGCCCAAGAGTTCACGCCTGGGATTGATCCAGCAAAGCCAGCTCGGTCACAGATGTATAAACCTCCCCCACCTCACCAGCAAGTGGCTGCAGCCAGAACGTCTTACGCTGTCCAGGTACGGAGCGGATCGTCTGTGACCGCTTCGTGCGCGCCCTACCCGTGGGCATCCAGGGGGTGTGTGGGGTATACGGACCCAAAAGCCCTGGACGAATTGTTCCATTGTGGAGCGTTATAGTGCCACCGAGGAGTTCCTCCGGGGGACTGCATCCACCGGAGTCAGCATGGGGAAAGGGACTGTCCCTGTCCCAAAAGGGGAACCTAAGGGTCCTGAGGGGGGGGATCCCGGCTGGGTGAGAAGGGGGGAGGTTCCCAACCCCAAAGAGACCCGCTCTTCCCCAGAGCCCGGGGCCCCATCATCTGCTGGCGATGCAATGGACTCGGACACGTCGCCGCACAGTGTCCTACTTTGGGGGAACCCAGGGACTATGGTATAAGGCGTACGTCATTGTATGCAAGGCTTCTTACACCACGCACATTGAGACTGGGGGAAATCGGCGGGTATTGCACCATTAAAATCAATGGACACACCGTAAAAAGCCCTCATGGATCCGGAAGTTTGGTAACCTGGTGCAGGCCAGGCTGGTGGGCGCAGACCAACTCCGGCCACGCCGTATAGGGGTGTTCTGTGTACACGGGACACCCGGGACTACCCAACCGCGGTACTGACCCTAAAGACCCCTGCGGGCCCGCCACACATGAGGTGGCTGTCGTTACGAGCTTACCCCACAGTGTCATCAGAGGCTGTGATTTCCCGTTGTTCTGGGATTTGTGGGGACAGAAAAAGTGTGCCCCAGATGCTGTGGTAGAGGGTCATGTGTCTGCACCGGGACCAGAGGAGCCCGATGGGTTTCCCTTGTCTGTCCTGGCTGGGGACCCCGAGGAAAGTCCCTCTGAGCTAGAGTTTGCCTCCTTGCCAGTATCCAGGGGGAATTTGGCAGGGGAGCAGCTGGGGGACCCAAACTTGGAGCATGCCTGGAAAGTGTGAAGGTAATAGGAGGGGAAGCCCAGGAACCAGGCGAGATTTTGGGTTTACCCTCATTTTGTGGCAACAAAATATGCTGTACCGGGTAAAAAAGCCCCCATCCGAAGTGGTAGAGCATTTGGGTGGTGCCCGGTCACATGTCCGCCAGGTTTTGGAGCTAGCCCACTCCAATGTGTTGGGGGGACACTTAGGGGTGGAGAAGACCGGGAGAGAGTGGAGCGTAATTTTTACTGGCCAGGAATTTACAGGGCAATTGAGGAATACTGCCAGTCCTGCCCAGAGTGTCAAATTAACGCCCCTAGGCCCCATTTTCGGAGCCCCCTAATTCCTCTGCCAATAATAGAGGTCCCCTTTGAGAGGATCGGCATGGACCGGGTAGGCCCGCCCCCTAAGTCAGCCGAGGACATCGCAATCTTAGTGGTCCTCGACTACGCCACTCGCTATCCCGAGGCCATTCCCCTTGGGAAAAACACCTCCTCCAAAGGAATAGCTAAGGAACTGTTCCAAATGTTCCCCCGCACGGGTATCCCGAAGGAGATAAAAACGACGGGCACCCCCTTCATGTCTAAGGTGACCAAGGAACTCTCCCGTCTACTTAACATTACACATCTCCGTACCTCAGTATATCATCCCCAGACCGTTTGGTCTGGTGGAAAGATTTAATAAAACCCTAAAAGCGATGCTCAAGAGGTGGTAGATAAGGATGGGAGAGATTGGGACCGTCTCTTACCCTCCCTCATGTTCTCGGTAAGGGAAATCCCGCAGGCCTCCACAGGATTTTCACCCTTCGGCTCCTGTATGGTAGACATCCCCGGGGGCTCCCGGACATAGCCAAGGAGACCTGGGAGCAGGAGAATACCCCTCGTAGGAGTGTCATTGAGCACATCGCTGAAATGCAGGACAGGATTGCGGCCGTTCTACCCATATTACGTGAGAACCTGCAGCAGGCACAAGAAAACCCCGGCCAGAGTATACAACAGGTCGGGAAGGGTCAGGGTGTTTTTCCCGCCAGGCGAGGGTACTAGTACTTGTACCCACGGTCGAAAGCAAATTTTGGCGAAGTGGGAGGGCCCTATGAGATTACGGAGCGGGGGCAGTGAGGTAAATTATAAAGGGCTTCCAGCCCGGTAAAAGGAAACCGTATCAATTTACCCTGTCACTTAATTAAGCCCCGGAAGGACCGTCAAAGTCTGGTGGCGGGCGAGAGAAAAGGGGTGTCCCAAAGGGAGAGTTACCACCGGTCCGTATCTCTGAGTCATTGTCGAAGCACAGCGGCAGGAACTAGGGAGTTTCCTACAAAGGAATCAGCAGGTTTTTCGGAACTGCCAGGTAGGACTGAAGTAATTTCACATGACATCGTCACAGAACCTGGCCAGAAGGTACGTTTGAGGCGTTAGGTGCCTGAGGCCCAGAGGCAAGCGATTGCTGAGGAAGTTGAAAAGATGCTAAAACTTGGGGTCATAGAAAGGTCCCAAAATGGGTGGTCGAGCCCTATTTGTGCTCATACCGAAACCTGATGGCAGCTTGCGATTCTGCAATGATTTTCGCAAGCTCAATGAGCTATCAAAATTTGATGCCTACCCGAGCCACGGGTTTGGGTGAGTTGGCGAGGGCTAGGACCTGCAAGGTACATTACTACATTAGACCTGACCAAGGGCTATTTTGGGAGGTGCCCCTCACAAAGAAGCCAGGGAGAAAATGCTTTTTCACCCCAGATGGACACTTTCATTATGTTGTCCTTCCCTTTGGCCTACATGGGGCTCTGGCCACATTCCAGAGGATGATGGACGTCATCCTACAGTCCCATAGAAACTATGCGGCGGCATATTTGGATGATGTGTGGTATTTAGTTCGGACTGGGAATCCCACCTACCCAGAGTACAGGCCGTCTTAGATGCCATAAAGGGGAGCGGGTTAACTGCCAACCCTAATAAGTGTGCCATAGGGCTAGAGGAGGCTCGCTATCTAGGCTATGACATGGGAGGGGGGTCATCAAGCCCGATGGACAAACTTGAAGCCAATTAGGAATTGGCCCCAACCGGTTTCCAAGAAGCAGGTCAGGGCTTTTCTTGGTATCGCAGGGTACTATAGGAGATTTGTGCCCAACTTTGCCTCCATTGCAGCCCCTCTTACGGATCTAACAAAAGGGTCCAAGTCCACTATGGTCAAGTGGAACCCGGAGGCCGAACTAGCTTTTAAAAATCTGAAAGAGGTACTCTGCAAGGGGACCAGTGCTCGTTGCGCCAAACTTCCAAAAGGAATTTTGGTCCAGGCAAGACGCCTTGAGGTGGGATTAGGGGCTGTCCTGTCACAGCTGGTTGAGGGAAGAACACCCGGTAGTGTACCTCAGCGGAAACTGTCAGCGGCCGAGAAAAATTACGCATAGTAGAGAGAGAAAGCTTTGGCCCTTAAGTGGGCTATTGAGGCACTGCACTACTACCTGATAGGTAGACCCTTTAAAGTAATCACGGACCATTCACCTCTAAAAGTGGATGGCACAAAACAAAGGAAAAAATGCAAGGGTCACCGGTGGTTCCTGGCTTCTACAGGACTTTAAATTCCCCTGTAAAAACATCGCCGGGTCACAACAAGCAAATGCGGATGCACTGTCGCGGGTGCATAACTTTATGGCACAAAGTGCTCCGCCCACAGGTCTGAGCAAGGGGGGGGGGATATGTAAGGCCCCAGCTGGGAAGCTCTACAAGGGAGTTTATCCCACCAGGTTCTGAATATGTTGGGGAGCCGACGCATGCCACCCAAAATAAGCAGCCTTGGTGGATGAAAGGCCCGTTGATAAATTAATGTGGACAGTACAAACTATCGACATTTAATTTGTTGTTTTGGCTAAACCCCCATTCCGGTTTCCTTTATTGGGAGTAAAGCAAAGAGCAGGCTGGGTGCTTATCCCATGGCTTTCCCCAGGGTTTCCCGGCTGCATAAAAGGTCACAGGTTTTGCTGACTGGCGTCCGGTGTACCTCCAGTCTACCTTTGGCTGGAGGTGTTCACACTGGGAAAGCCAGTGTAGGACCAACAAGGTGATAGTGAGGGAAATACACATTGTTAGCAACGTCAGACGACAAGTCTTTTGTTTGTGTGTTGCGGCATGTTTGCCATCGTTTTGTTCTGCTGATGAAATTAAACCACGGAGCCCAAACGCCGTTTGTAACGACTCTGCCTCTGTCTCATGGCCTGAAAGACCAAAGCGGTGATCCGAGCTGGCAAGCTCACACCATATAATGGTAGACACCAATGTACCAGGGTTTCAGATGTATATTACCTCCATACAGGACCCTTTAGTAGTAGACACCAGGGGTACACAGGCTCTGCAAAAAACTGTATAAAACCCCCATACAGTGACCATAAAAGTGGTAACAGCATTACACAGGCTTGCAGACGGGATATTACTCCATACAGTGACCATATAATGGTAGGACACCAATGTACACAGGCTCTGCGACTGTATATTAACCTCCCATAAAAGTGACATATTAGTAGACACCATTTGTACACAGGCTCTGAAACTGTAAATAACCACCATACAGTGACCCATATAGTGGTAGACCCATTGTAACACAGGCCCCTGCAGATTTGTTATTCCACCATACAGTGACCCATATAATGTAGACACAATTACACAGGTCTGCAACCCTGTATATACCCCCCTACAGTGACATATAGTGTAGACCACCAGTGACACAGCCTGCAGACGGGAAAATATAACCACCATCCCAGTGACCATATAGTGGTAGACAGCAGTGTACACAGGGCTCTGCGGGGACATATAAGTGATTACGTGAGTTATACCCTTGTGGACTCACAGGTGACTTTCCCTCTGACCAGTCGTTTGACTTTCCCCTTTTTTTCTGCATCGGCCCAGTCCGCTCATCATGATGAAAATCTCCCACCACTTGCCCTGCGATTTAGACAAAAATACTTAGAATCCTGACTTTTCCAAGCACCTGCCCCCCTGGCTATATGGGGTGCATTAGAAAGCAGGGTTTAGATAGGAATATGGGCCCCAAAAAGGAAGGTTAGGTAGCCAAATAGTGCCCATATAGGCAGGCGGGTTTAGTAGCTATAGGGGCCATACAGTAGACAGGGGTTAGGTGGGCTATAGGGGCCATATAGGTAGGGTTTGGTAGCTAAAGGGGCCCATATAAGTAGACGGCAGGCTTATGGGGGAATACAGGCAGGCTTGTGGGGGTATACGGCAGCATATGGGGGCGTACGGCAGGCATATGGGGCTGTATAGGCAGGCAAATAGGGGGGCTGTATAGGGAGGCAGGCAATAGGGGGCTGTTAAAGGCGGGCAGGCAATATAGGGGGCTTGTATAGGCGGGCAGCAGGCATATGGGGGGCCCTTGGTATAGATAAGCAGCAAGGCATATAGGGGGCTGTATAGGCATGAAAGGGCATTAGGAGGCTATATAGGCAGGCGGGGCATATAAGGGGGCTGTATAGGCAGCATATAGGGGCTTATAGGCAGGCAGGCAGGCATATAGAGGGCTGTATAGGCAGCCGGCATAAGGGGGCTGTATGGGCCCAGGCAGGCATTAGGGGGCCCTGTATAGGGCAGCAGGCATATAGGGAATTATAGGCAGGCAGGCATTATGGGGTATTAGGCAGGCCAGGCAGCATATAGGGGCTGTATAGCACAGGCAGGCAATGGGGGCTATAGGCAGGCAGGCATATGGGGACTATAGGCAGCATAGGGGGGCTATAGGCAGGCATATGGGGCATAGGCAGGCATACTGGGCTATAGGCAGGCATTTGGGGGCTATAGGCAGGCATATTGGGGTTATAGGCGGGCATATTGGGGATAGGCAGCATAGGGGCTATAGGCAGGCATATGGGGGCTATAAGCAGGCATATGAGGGGCTATAGGCAGGCATATGGGGGCTATAGGCGGGCATATGGGGGTATAGGCAGGCATATGGGGGGTATAGGCGGGCATATGGGGCTAATAGGCAGGCATTTTGGGGGCTATGGGCAGGCATATGGGGGCTATAAGGCCCAGGCATAGGGGGGCTATAGGTAGGCATATGGGGGCTATAGGCAGGCATATGGGGGCTATAGGTAGGCATATGGGGGCTATAGGCAGGCATATGGGGGCTAAAGGCAGGCATATGGGGGGGTACAGGCAGGCTGGGGGCAGGTAAAATAAGAAACAACTTACTCACCTCGGTCCACGCTCCCCCGATGCGACGTCACCGCGCGCGCCCACGTGACCACAGAGCGCCGGCAGGGGGAAGTAACAGAGCGGAGCGATCGGCGCTCCGTCCTGCTATCTCCAGCCAGCGCGCCTCTGAACGCTCGGGCCGGGGGCCCGATGTTCAGAGGGGGTATGCGCGGGCCCCGAAACTCCCCGCCCGCGCAGGGGAACTGTTAAGTTTCACTGCCGGCGGCCCAGAGCGGCATTAACCGGGGTAGCAACGCGGTAGCAGCTGCCCCGGGGCCCCCCTAAGCGCAGGGACTCCGTAGCAACTGCTGCCTCTGCTACCCCGGTAGTTACGCCCCTGCCCTTATCTATGAAAACTGTCTTGGTCCAAGATTTTCTTTGTTGCCCCTAGCAATCAATCAGAGCTCAGAACAACCACTCAGACCAAGCAAACCCAAACAGGCTCTAGCAACCAATCAGAGCCCATAGCCACCAATCAGAGCCCATAGCAACCAATCAGAGCCCATAACAACCAATCAGACCCATAACAACCAATCAGACCCATAGCAAAGAATCAGAGCCCATAGCAAAGAATCAGAGCCCATAGCAACCAATCAGAGCTCATAGCGACCAATCAGCTCATAGCAACCAATCAGACCCACAGCAACCAAAAATCAGAGCTCATAGCAACCAATCAGAGCCCACAGCAACCAATCAGAGCTCATAGCAACCCAATCAGAGCCCACAGAAACCAATCAGAGCTCCTAGCAACCAACAGACCCCCTTTAAAAAATCAAGCTATCACCAATCAGTCATAGAACCAATCAGGTCTAGCAACCAATCAGAGCTATATAAAACCCAGTCAGAACCCTTAGCCCCAATCAGAGTCATAGGAAAAATCAGCTATAGCAAAAAACAGGCTTTGAAACCAATCAAGCCCATTGTAACCAATCGAGCCCACAGAAACAATCAGAGCTCATATCAACATAAAACCCCATAACAAACCAATCAGAGCCCATAGCGCCAAATCACTCTAGCAACCAACAAAGCCATACGCCCAAATCACTCTTAGAAAACCAATCAACCCCCTTTTGTAACCCAATCAAGCCCACAGCAACCAAATCAGAGCTCATACCCCCCCCAATCAAGTCTTAGCAACCAATCAAAACTCATAGCGAAACAGAGTCCTTACAACCAACAAAAGCTCTAAAAGCCGAACCAAACGGGTTTTAAGCAACCAATAAAAGCTCATAGCAACCAATAGAGCCCCCCTTTTCAAATTTTTTAAAAACCTATTGAAATGAAGGGGTTTTTCTGAGGTTTCTAAGACAAAAAAACCCCATCCTTGTGTTGACAAAGTCAGAAAAAACCTTTTGGGTTGAATTTTTCAAAACATTTATCATTTTTTTATTGTAGTTTTTCCCAATGTACTGAAAATTTTTAGCCGGGTTTATAGGGAAATAAAAGCCCCAGCACGACCAGTTACCAACCCCCGGGTCATGTGACAACCAGGACAGATCAGGAAGAAAGGGGGTGCGTTTTACACGGTAAAGACCAAATCCCGGTTAAAACCCCGCCCCAGTATTTGGTCTTTTTTGGAACTCAGGGGAACCCGTCCCTCTTCGCCCCACATGTCCCATAAAAACAGAATGGGAAAACACAGCGCCCCCTCGTACGGAACTCCCAAAGACAAAAGGGAGAACACGCGTTCCCCTTGTACGGGAACCCCTTTTAAACCAAAAAGGAGAACAAAAAGCGCTCCCTTACTGGGAACTCCCATAAAAAAATGGAAAAACACAGCGCTCTCCTGTAGGGAACTCCCATAGGGGAGAATGGGAACACAGTTCCCCCCCTTCGGGAACTCCCAAGAGAAAGGGAGAACACAGGCTCCCCTGTACTGGGAACTCCCATAAACAAATGGAAAACACAGCGTCTCCTGTACGGGGAACTCCCCATAGGGGAGAATGGAGAACCAGTACCCCCCTGTACGGGGGAACTCCCTAAACAAATAGAACACAGGCTCCCCTTTACGGGGAACTCCCTAGAACAGAAGGGAAAACGCGCCCCTGTATGGAACTCCCAAACAAAGGAGGACACAGCCTCCCTGTAGGGAACCCCCCATAGAAAAGAAGGGAAAACCAGCGCCCCGTACTGGGAATTTCCAAGACAAATGGGGGACACAGCCTCCCCCTGTAAGGGGAACTCCCATAGAACAAAATGGAGAACAAAAGCCTCCCCTTTTAAGGGGAAACTCCATAGAAAATGGAGAACCCGGGCCTCCCCTTACTGGGAACTCCCAAGACAAAATGGAGAACACGGCCCCCCCCCTTTTGGCTCCCTTTTAGACAGATGTCCTGTGTATATGAGCCCGCGCTGCTGTCTGTCCTCCGCGGCTCTACTAGATTATAAAAACTCCAGTGTGTAGGAGGAGAGTGACGGACACGGCCTCCATCCTCACCTGTAGAATTTAGCTTTGATGTTTTTACTTTCAGTTTCTGGATTATTTTACTGTAAATATGGAAAACACACTTCAGATACTCATGTACTAAATCGAACTAGGGGAAAGGTGCAGGATAGGGCAGGTCACAGATGTAGCAGAGTTTATCAGGACTTTCTTTGCTCTCTGATCTTAGGCTATGTTCACACGGCTTAAATGCAGGGCGTAATTACGCCCCGCAATTACGCGGTGTGGCCGGAAACGGGTGCGGGGGGGCCGGCACCTCGCCGGCCCATAGACATTCATACCAGCGGCGTGTATACGCCGCTGGTAATTCACATGTCAATTATCTCCCCGCCCGCGATATTCCTCCAGCATGAGAGGAAACCGTTAAATTCCATATTTCCCCCTAAAAATTCTAAAGCCGTGTGAACATGGCCTTATCTGTAAACAAAACGTTTGGAAATCCTGAAATAACTTTCTGTGCTGTGATCACATGTTTATACAATGCAGAAGGGCGTACTGACTCACACCCCCTAGAGGTCAACTGCCCTAAAGGGACTTGGAGGGGTATTCCAGGAGTTTCAAAAGCTCATTGGTCCGCTGGGTATGATAAAGATTAGAAGATAAACCTCATACTTCCCTCCCGGACGCCGGTCCTTTGATCATGGAAGTTCACTGCTTGAGCGGGGATGAACAGAGCAGCCACCGGGACTGAACGAGAGCGTCCAGGGGGGGACGTATGAGGTTTATCTTCTATTTTTTGTCATTTCCCAACGGACCAACGTCAGAATAACCTTTCATGTGAAATTTTTTTTTCACTAGTATAAAATTTAAGAATTTTTTTTTAAAAGTTAAATGACCTCCTTCTTTCTTCATTCTACAAATAATGAAAAAAAAAATTACCAATATTTGGTGTCGCCCGCAGCCATAAGATCTATTAAACCCCTTACCGACATTAGATGTATGGATACGCCTGATGCGGGTTAAGGGCTTTGTAGCTACACGGCTGCGGGTGTTAGTGGCTAATTGCAGCAAAACCCCCGCCGTTTCAGTACAGAAGGGTGGGGGGGGGGCGCTGCCGCTATCTCGTGCTGTTTAACCCCTTAGACGCCGCTCCCAAGATGGCTGCAGCGTCAAAATCAATGAGAAAACATGCAACCACTCCTCCAACTGCGATCGGGACGTCAGCGTTGAAATCACAGGGCCATATCGCCAAACATGGCAGTTGGAAGCCTTGTGAAGCGTCCATCGCCGCCATGTTTTCGATTTCTCCAGGCAGGAAGTGGGGAAACTCCCCTTTTGGGTTTACTCCCTAATGCATTCCCCCCTTAAAATGCATTAGGCTGTATAAATGATCATGCCCCTAGTGGTGAAGCGTCAAAAGAGTCCAATAAAAAAAAATAATAATGTTTTAAAGTGTAAAAAAAAATAAAAATTTAAAGTTCAAATCACCTCCTTTTGCCATTTTACAAATAAAAAAATAAAATGATAAAAGGTCAAAATATTTGGTGTCGCTACATCCAAAAAAGTCCGATCTGTTAAAATATAACAATCATTTATCCCTACGCTGAACACCGGAGAAGAAAAAATTTCCAGACCCAAAATTGCGTTTTTTTGTCATTTCACGTACACTAAAAAATGGAGTAAAATTTAAACTAAAAAGTCGCATGTGTTCCAAACTGGTAGCAATAAAAAAATGCATCCCCCAAAAAATGCCCCTCACGAAGTCTTAGGTGAAAGCCAAAAAAGTTATTGGTTGCAGTAAATGGCGTCGTGGCGCAAATTTCAAAAATCGTAAAGGTTTGGAATTTTTTTAAGGTTTCCAAAACATAACGGAAACCATACATGTTTTTGTATCGCTAGATTCGTATCAACCTGCAAATACAGAGAACTCATCTTTTTATCCCAAAAATTTGAACGCCATAAAAACAAAACCCCCGCAACAGGCGCAAGTACGTTTTTTCCCATGTTTTGCCCCCTTAGAATTTTTTTGGGGTTTCCCCAGTATTTTTATGGTAAATAAATGATTGCCCTTTGGGAAATACATCTTGTACTGAAAAATAAAACCCCTCATGTCTGTATTAGGTGGAGAAATAAAAAAAGTTAGGGAAGTTAGGAGGAAAAAAACAAAGAGCCATATTATTATTATAATTATTTTTATTTTTTATATTATTTATTTTTAAATTTTTATGTCAGGAAGGGATTAAAACGAGTGTTGCGTCCCGGCCCCCCCCTATTTACGGTTTTTAAGCAGGATCTTCTATTGGTTTTTTGTCCCCGTTGCTTTATTATCCTATGAGGGGGTTAATCACAGTGACGTTTCCCACTCCCTGTTTTTTGCACAGCAGTTCTCCCCTGCAGATACCGTGTCCCCCGTGCCAGGACCGGCGCTGCTCTCCTCCCGCTCCGCTCGAGCACTTCTCCCCCGCAATACCGGTCCCTGTGCACAGGGCCGGCGCCGCTCTCCCGCTCCGTCAGCAGCAGCTTCTCCCCAGCAGATACCGGTCCCTGTTCACAAGCCGCCCGCTCCCCCTCTCCCTCAGCGCAGCCTTTTCCCCCCCCAATACCCGGGCCCGAAAAAGGGCCGGCCCCTCCCCTGCTCCGCTCAGCAGCACTTCTCCCCAGCAGATACCGTGTCCCTTCACAGGAGCCGGCGCCCTTTTTTCCCCCCTCCGGCAGCTTTTCCCCCCCAGATACCTTCCCTGTGCACAGGAGCCGGGGGCCCCTCTCCCTCCCTCCCTCCGCTCACAGCAGCCCCCCCCAC
>JAODAL010011365.1:0-100397 GCA_025379985.1 Phyllomedusa bahiana
GCAGTAGTACAGTTTTACGGGGAGGTATAAGGTACATTGTCTCTCTCGGGCTGTGATTGGCAGTATACAGTATTACAGGGAGGTAGAGTATTGGGTCTCTCTCTGGCTGGAGGGCCCGTAGTACAATAAGGGAGGTAGGGGTACTGGTTCACGGGCTTGATGTGGAGTATACATAACGGGAGGTAAGGTGGTCCTGCTGTGATGTCAGTAGTACATATTACAGGAGGTATGAGGTACATGGTGTCCTCTCCTGGCTGTGATGTGGCAGTAGTAAATATTACAGGGGGTAGAGGACATGTTTCCCCGTCCGTGATTGGAAAGTAGACATATTACAGGGGGGAAAGAGGTACATGGTTCTCTCTCTGGCGTGATGTGGCAGTAGTAAGTATTACAGGGGGGTAGAGGTTTTGGTTCCTCCTCTGGGTTTTTTGGCAGGTTTTTGAGGGAGGTAGGGGTACATTTTTGAATTATTCTAGAATGGTCAGGCCTAGAAATCTGAATCTTGGTCTGTAACCTTGCAAGCACCTGATTAACCTATGTGCCAAATTTTGTGTAGCTCGGTCCAGTTGTTTGACCCTGCATAAAGAATATAATAAAAATTTACAAAATTTTTATTTTTTTTTGTGACTATTCTGAGATCGGGACGTACTCTGTTCATGGGAATGACTGAAAAACATGAATGGTAAAAACCTACGCCACATGTATAATCCGCCCGGGGGCCACCTTTCCGCTATTTGCCGGGGGGAACTGCACCTGATTTATTGGGGGCCCGGGGGCCGCTCAACATACAGTAAAGTCCCGCCAGTGTGTTTTGGGGCCAGTGCGGGCTCGCCTATTTTCGGCCCCGGAGGTATGACTCATACATGCGGGGAAAAGTCCCCGCCCCGCCGTTGGGGGGCGCAGTGCGGCACCGAGGCGCGGGGCGGGGCCTGCCTAAGATTCGCCGCCGAGGGGGTGCGCTCGTACATGGGGGGAAAAATTCCCTGCGCCGCGCCAGTGTTGTGGGGCACAGTGCGGGACATGGGCGCCGGCGGACTTAGGCGCCGTGCGGGACTGCACCAAAAAACATTCCGTGCGAGACAGGCTGGAACAGCGAAAATCATTCCAAATACGGTGCGAGTAAAAACAAAAATCGCCTTTTTAAAGGCTTCAACATTCTCAGAAAAAGCGAAACCTAAAAAAAAAAAAAATACAAAAACAAAATCACTTTCCAAATACCTAATTAAAGAATTAAAAATTGGAAATTTGCCCGGAAATACAATTTTCAAATTCAAAAGCTTTTCTCATTGGTCGGCATAAACCGGCAAACAAAAAGGGACGACAGTGAACCATTAAAACTAGGGGATTAACCAATCAGAATCCACGGGGGGATAGTTTCAAAATACAGAAAAATACTGAAAAGAGCGATGGTTAAGCTACCGTGTTTATTTTTTTATTTTCGTTAGCCAAGGATCATAGTAGGGTGCAACAAAAAAATAAAAAAATAAACATGAGTTTATTGATTTAATATTTTTTTTTTTTACCTCCATATTATTATTTTTTTTTATATACACTTGGGGCCCATTCTGTGGTGTTATAATTTTGTTTTGGGCCATGACAGTTTTTTTAAATTTGGCATTAGAAAACCCATGGGAGCGCGCTCGCTCCCCTTGGCCCAAAAATAAGGGCGCCTCTTTTAACTTAGCCAAATCACAGAGCGCGCTCAAAATTTTTTTCCCCAAGAATTAGAAAAGTAGCTCGCGCTCTGATTGCAAAGCTGGACACCCCCGCCGCCAACCAATCAGCTCGTTTTTTGCATTTTTTACTGATTTTGAACTGTTCCCCCTTTTGAATTGATTGGTCAATTTTTTCTCCATGGGAATAATGGGACATTGTCGCTCCTATTCTGTTTGGTCCAAACTTCCCCATAGGATATAAGGGGACAGTCGCTCCTATTCTGAGGGGCAATACCCCCTCCAAAAGAATAAGGGCCACTGCGCCCCTATTCTGATTGGCTGGTTTATGCCGCCAAAGAGAATAGCTTAAAAAAATTAAATTTACTGTTTTTCCCGGAATTTCTCTCTATTTGAAATTTCCCTATGTAGCGGGTTCGGGCGACAAAACGCGTTGTTCGGGTTTTTAACTGCTTTTTTTTGAAAAGAAGGTTGGGCTTTTTTATCTGATAATTTTTTACATTTAAAAAAAAATTATTTTTTTTAAAAATTTTCATTGCCAGGGCGCAGAGCCCGAGATTTCAGAGCGCCCTCTCTCCAAGACTATAAGGAGAAGTAGCTCGCGCTCGATTGGGCTGGGATAGCCAAAGCACCCCTAGCTCAGCCAATCACTCTTTTTTGCTTTTTAAATGTATTTTTAATTTCCCCCGTGGATTCATTGGGGTAAAATTCTCCCAAAAACTAAATGGGGCTTTGTCGTCCCATTCTATTTGGGCAGTATTTTTCCAATTTTTTAAAGGGTCTCTGTCGCCCTATTCTTTGGGCGAGCTAGCCAAACCCCGGTACTTAACCAATCACTCTTTCAGCATTTTATGTATTTTGAACTGTCCCGCCTTTGATTCATTGGTCAACCCTTCCCCATAGGTTTTTAAAGGGTTTACTGTCCTCCTATTCTAAAGGCCGGGGTTTTTGCCGACCAATGAGAAAGGTTTTTAGAATTTTAATTACGATTTCCCGGCAATTTCCAATACATAATTCTTTATTTTGCCCGTTCAGAGTTTAGGGAAAATGTTTTTTTTTTTTAAATTAATTTATTTTTTACGTTCACTCTTTCGACACAGTTTTCCCCTTTAAAAGGCGATTTTTTTTGGAATCATCTCCGCCACACGAGCGGGGCGCGAGATTTTTTGTCGCTCTTTTATTTTTCCTCGCATGTTCCATCCTGCTTTCCCTTTGCCCGGCCGGGGCATTAGCCCCAAAAAAAACAGGGGCTGCCTGCGGGGCTGCCCAGCGCTGCACTGCCCTCGCTTTGCCGACTCGCCATCGAATGCCTCGGATTTTCAGCGCGCCGCGTCCCCCCCCCGGGAAACCCCTACCCCAAGCCCACACTGCGCCCACTGCCCGCCCCTTCATGGGGGCGCAGTGAAAGTGGCGAACCTGCGCCTAACACCCCCTCCCGCCCCGACAGGGGATTCGGGCTGGGGGGGCGCAGTAACCCAAAAAACAGGCGAAAGCCCACATACATGTCCCCCTAAATCGACTAAAACCTTCCAACACCGTTTACCGAGTCCCAAATTGGATGCAGAGGGTTGCAGTCATTTGGCGTTTTTTGTGCATTGGAAAAAAGTGGATGTTAAAAAAGAAGCGAGGGTTAAAAGTCAAAGGTAATTATCAATGGACTCTACCGTCTCTTGCTAATTACCTTCATCAGCAACGCCGCGGATTGCATGATCCACATCTCCATAAATTCAGCCCAACAAGTTCCCCTCCCCATGTGAACAGAGGCCTCTCCTTGCTTAATGTTTTTTCTCTCTCTTCTGTGTCCCTTTCATTCTCTGCACTGTGATCTGCGGAATGAACATATAACCCGGAGCATGCATATATTATAATGCATATATTACACCCCGATGGCGCTCTTAAATAATACAATATAGCCTGAGCCCCGGTGCCACAGGCAGCGCAGGAGCCATTATTTCTACCTGTGTCTCCTTTACAAAGATGAAAGCTCGATCACAGATGACAGCGCGGTAAGAAAAGCCTATTATGAGCTATCATCATTATCGCGTGCTGAAAATGTCACAGATATGACAGGCTCAGTGGGTAAGGACGGCTCCAGCACCAGGAAAACTTCCCCGAAAGTGAAACATAAAAGGAGGTGGGGAAACAAAGTTAAAAGAAACACTTAAAGGGCCCGCGCCTTTTCAATTTATTTTTAAGGAAACAGCGCACATAAACACATTTGGAGATTTCCAAATAATAGCGAGCCGCCCTTGCTCCCCCCCCCTCTAACAACAACTTGGGAAAAATTTTTGCGCCTTTTGCCCCAAGGGTTTTTCGATCTGTAGGCATTGTCCTACTGACCCAAATAGAAACTGCATACATGTTGTCCCTCCATTGACAACAATGGGCACCTGATATCATTTCCATTATATGTGTAATAACAGAATTCTGTACTTCATACAAAGAAAAAAAAATTCAGAAAGAATTAAACTTCCAGCGTGCCGGAACAAAGGTAAAAACTGCAGGATGGGTGGTATCTAACCGGCCCAGGTTCCAAAACGTATTCAATCCTCCAACCAGATGTCTAAATCAATTCAGATGCTGAAGCTCTTAATTAATTTCGAACTCCAAGACTAGACCTCAATATTTTTCAGACCCCAGACCAGACCTCAAAATTATTAAGACCCCAGAAAAGACCTCGAAATTACTCAGACACCAGACAACCCACATTAACAGACCCCCAAAACCCAACCTAAAAATTATTCAACCTTAGACTAACCCCAAAATTTTTTCAGACCCCAAACGAGACCTCGAAATTATTCAGATCCCAGACCAGGCCTCAAAATGATTCAGATCCCAGACCAGACCTCAAAATTATTCAGACCAGACCTCAAAATTATTCAGACGCCAGAGCTCAAAATTAATCAGACCACAGACCAGACCTCAAAATTATTCAGACCAGACCTCAAAATTATTCAGACCACAGACCAGACCTTAAAATTATTCAGACCCCAAACCAGACCTGCACATTATTCAGACCCCCAGACCAGACCTCAAAATTATTTAGATCGTAGACCAGACCTCAAAATTATTCAGACCCCCAAACTAGACCTCAAAATTATGCAGATCCCAAACCAGACCTCAAAATCAGTTTAACACCAAACAGACCTTAAAATTATTCAGATCTCAGACCAGACCCTAGAATTATTAAGACCCAAGACCCGACCTCAAAATTCTTCAGACCCCAGAACAGACCTCGAAATTACTCAGACACCAGACTAGACCTAAACATTAATCAGACCCCAAACCAGACCTAAAAAATTATTCAGACCTTAGACTAGACCTCAACATTCTTCAGATCCCAAACGAGACCTCGAAATTATTTAGATCCCAGACCAGGCCTCAAAATTATTCAGATCCCAGACCAGACCTCAAAATTATTCAGACCAGACCTCAAAATTATTCAGACGCCAGACCTCAAAATTAATCAGACCACAGACCAGACCTCAAAATTATTCAGACCAGACCTCAAAACTATTCAGACCACAGACCAGACCTCAAAAGTATTCAGACCACAAACCAGACCTTAAAATTATTCAGACCCCAAACCAGACCTGCACATTATTCAGACCCCCAGACCAGACCTCAAAATTATTCAGATCGTAGACCAGACCTCAAAATTATTCAGACCCCAAACTAGACCTCAAAATTATGCAGATCCCAAACCAGACCTCAAAATCACTTTGACCCCAGACTGGACCTCAAAATTATTCAGACCCCCAAACTATACCTCAAAATTATTCGGACCCTAAACCAGACCTCAAAATCACTTTAACACCAAACCAGACCTCAAAATTATTCAGATCTCAGACCAGAACTTAGAATTATTAAGACCCAAGACCAGACGTCAGAATTATTCAGACCCCAAACCAGACCTCAAAATTATTCAGACCCCAAACCAGACCTCAAAATTATTCAGAACGCAAAACCAGACCCCAAAATTATTCAGACCCCAGACCTGGCTTAAAAATTATTCAGAGCCCAAACTAGACCTCAAAATTACTTTGACCCCGGACTAGACCTCAAAGTTATTCAGACCCCAAACCAGACCTCAAAATTAATTTGACACCAGACCTGGCCTCAAAATTATTCAGAACCCAAACCAGACCTCAAAATTATTCAGACACCCAACCAGACCTCAAAATTATTCAGACCCTAGATAAGACCTTAAAATTATTCAGACTCCAGACTAGACCGTAAAAATATTTACTTCCCAGACCAGACCTCAAAATTATTCAATTCCCAAACCAGACTTCAAAATTATTCAGATCGTAGACCAAACCTCAAAATTATTCAGACCCTAAACCAGGCCTCAAAATTATTCAGACCCCAGACCAGACCTAAAAAATTATTCAGACCTTAGACTAGACCTCAACATTCTTCAGATCCCAAACGAGACCTCGAAATTATTCAGATCCCAAACCAGACCTCAAAATCACTTTGACCCCAGACTGGACCTCAAAAATTTTTCAGAACCCCCAAACTATACCTCAAAATTATTCAGACCCTAAAACCAGACCTCAAAACCCTTTAAAAACCAAACCAGACCTCAAAATTATTCAGAGCACAGACCAGAACTAAGAATTATTTAGACCCAAGACAGACGTCAGAATTATTCAGACCCCCAAACCAGACCTCAAATTATCAGACCCCAAACCAGACCTCAAAATTATTCAGAACGCAAAACCAGACCCCAAAATTATTCAGACTCCAGACAAGACCTCAACATTATTAAGACCCCAAACCAGACCTCAAAATTATTCAGACCCAAGACCAGACCTTAAAATATTTCAGATCCCAGACCAGATGTTAACATTTTTTCAGACCCCAAACCAGACCTCAAAATTATTCAGACCCCAGACCTGGCTTAAAAATTATTCAGACCCCAACCCAGACCTCAAAATTAATTTGACACCAGACCTGGCCTCAAAATTATTCAGAACCCAAACCAGACCTCAAAATTATTCAGACACCCAACCAGACCTCAAAATTATTCAGACCCTAGATAAGACCTTAAAATTATTCAGACTCCAGACTAGACCGTAAAAATATTTACTTCCCAGACCAGACCTCAAAATTATTCAGGTCCCAAACCAGACTTCAAAATTATTCAGATCGTAGACCAAACCTCAAAATTATTCAGACCCTAAACCAGGCCTCAAAATTATTCAGACCCCAGACCAGACCTAAGAATTATTCAGAACCCAGACCAAACCTCAAAATTATTCAGACCCTAAACCAGGCCTCAAAATTATTCAGACCCCAGACCAGACCTAAGAATTATTCAGAACCCAGACCAAGCCTCAAAATTATTCAGACCCCAAAGCAGACCTCAAAATTACTTTGACCTCACACTAGACCACAAAATTATTCAGATCCCAGACCAGATCTCAAAATTACTTTGAACTGAGACTAGACCTCAAAATTATTCTGATCCCAGATCAGACTTCACAATTATTTGAACCCCAGACTAGACCTCAAAATTATTCAGTTCCCAGACCAGACTTTAGAATTATTCAGACCCCAGCCCAGAACCCAAAATAATTCCAGCCCCAGACCAGACCTCAAAACTATTCAGACCCCAGATAAGACCTTAGAATTATTCAGACTCCAGACTAGACCGTAAAAATATTTACTTCCCAGACTAGACCTCAAAATAGATGCTAAATTCAATTCAAACCCCAATGACCTGAATTAACTTAGACCTCAGACCAGACCCCAAATTAATCTAGAGCTCCCAGATCAAACCTCAAAATTATTCAGACCCCAGGTCAGACCTCAAAATGTATTCACCGACCCAACCAGATGCCAAAATTAATTTACCCCCAAACCAGGCGCTAAAATCAAATTAGACTTCAAACCACTAAATTCATTTAGACCTTAAACCAGCCTTTAAAATTATTTGGATCCAACATAGAAAATGCAGAATGGGTGGAATCAGTCCCCAGACAAAACACCAAAATTAAAATAGAACCTTGACCTGAAAACTAGTTTAAACACAAGAACAGACCCCAACATAATACCGCCCCCAACTGGATGTCAATAGCAATTTAGACCTCAGACCAGACACCCAAGCAGTCTCTGGGCCACTCATCCATGTGGAAGTCCCCCACCACTGATTTGGATATGAACCCATCCTTGCAGATCACATACACCTATACCTGCTGATTGTCTCCCCTGGGACAATGTGTCATGTCATACTCTAGAAATGTCAGATATTGAAGAGCAGATCCCCAGCTTCCAAATTGAGCATCTGTGGGAGTCCCTGGATGGTGGTGCTGGCAATATGGATCCTCCAGTCAAATGTCTTGACTGAGTCTTTATTCATCTCCCTGTAATGTTTTCTGTATAATATGTGCTTTTCCTGTGCTGTATGTCACCTCCCTTCTCCACACCAAGCAGCAGCATTTCCTGTTAGAAAGCTGTTTCTCTTTGCTCTATAAAACTACAAATCCCAGGATCCTTTGCTGTGCTTTGTCTAGATCCCTCCCTCCTTTCCTAAGTTTTAGTGCACTCCCTCTGTTTCCTACCTTATGCCAAAAGCCTTCAGAGGTTTTATAGCTGCTTCATGGAAATAGGAACCTGTGAACAGGAGCTGACCCATTGACTTCTAAAGGAGAGTGTTGTGGGCATGCTATGTGACCTGGGAAGATGTCAGTGTACAGGGAGGAGGAGAGGGGGAGCGTTGACATCTCCTATTGTGACTGGTGGATCCTGTGTTATTTATACACATTGGTGTCACCTTTCAGTGTAACCCTGCTTGTACTGATACTGAGGAGACTGCGGAGAAGTGATCTTTACAGAACAGAACAGGGAGTGTCAGTCTATTGTGACTGTTGGGTCCTGTGTTATCTATACACATTGGTGTCACCTCTCAGTGTAATCCTGATTGTGCTGATAATGAGGAGACTGCGGAGAAGTGATCTCTACAGAACAGGAAGTATCCAGTCTATTGTGTATGGTGGATCCTGTGTTATCTATACACATTGGTGTCACCTTTCAGTGTAATCCTGATTGTGCTGATAATGAGGAGACTGCATAGAAGTGATCTCTACAGAAAAGGATGTGTCAGTCTATTGTGAATAGTGGATCCTGTGTTATCTATACACATTGGTGTCAGTGTAATCCTGTCTGTGCTGATAATGGGAGACTGCGGAGAAGTGATCTCTACAGAACAGGATGTGTCAGTCTATTGTGTATGGTGGATCCTGTGTTATCTATACACATTGGTGTCACCTTTCAGTGTAATCCTGATTGTGCTGATAATGAGGAGACTGCGGAGAAGTGATCTCTACAGAACAGCCGCATATGTCAGTGTATTGCTGCATGGTGGATCTGTGGTTGATCTATACACAATTTGGTGTCACCTTACAGTGTAATCCTGATTGTGCGAATAATGAGCGTGACTGCATAAAGTGATCTCTAACAGAACAGAAGTAATCCGTCTATTGGTGTGGATTCCGTTTTTTATAATACACATTGGTGTTCCCTTTCAGTATAACCATGCTTGTACTGATAATGAGGAGACTGCAGGAAAGTGTTCTCTACAGAACAGGAAGTGTCAGACTATTGTCAGTGATGGATCCTGTGTTATCTATACACATTGGTGTCACCTTTCAATGTAATCCTGCCTGTGCTGATAATGAGGAGACTGCGGAGAAGTGATCTCTACAGAACAGGAGTGTCCAGGTCCTATTGTTGTATGGTGGATCCTGTGTTATCTATACACATTGGTGTCACATTTCAGTGTAACCCTGCCTGTGCTGAAAACGAGGAGACTGTGGAGAAGTTTTCTCTACAGCAGCCCATATTAATGTCAGTTGCACTGCACATCGTGATCTTGTGGTGGCAATAGATAACAGATTTTTATAAGAACATGTAGAGTGATCTGAGGAAACAGAGCTCTGTGCTTCAGTAACATTGTTCTGGAGGAAGAACAAGTAGGAAATGCGTCACATCATTATTACTGTTATTTTAATAGAAACAAAAGTTGGAATGGTAGAAACACTTTAAATGTTACTTTGGTTGCAAAGCACAAACCAGACCAATACAGACTCCAGGGGCTAAAGAGGGGTCCGGGGCAGCAGTGGCAGCCGCATTTGGGTTTGGTGTCCTCATTGGATCCCAACAAGGTTGGGGAGACAATACCATATCCCATAAACCTGTTCTCCCCTATGTGAGATGTACTGAGCCCCCAAACCCTTATTTATTCATGATCATTTGTATTTTATGAGGGTTGCACAGTTCTGCAGGGATCTATAGATGCTTTTGTTTTTTTCCACTAGTGCAGCTGTTCTCCTCCACTGAAGATGAGAAGAGGCAAAACAATGCCCTAAATTTCAAAAAGTTCATTCTCTGATCACCTTTCCCTAAGTTTCAGGCAAAATTGTGTGACAATCATATGAGACACCATCTAGCCTTCCTAGACACCTGCAGGGGAAAACACGAAAGTAGGACCTTCAAGTGTGTTGGTGGTCACCACTATGAATTTAAGGAGTTGGCCAACTAGAGCGGATCAGTGTTGAATTCCTAATCTCATACACAGATCTATTTCTACAGGTGCTATTGACAAGAAATTGTCACAACCCATCCAATCCAAATAACTCAAACCATAGATTAAGTTATGAGTAATAAAGAGAAATAACACAGGGAAAAAGTATTGAACACATGAAAAAAGAGAGGTGCAAAAAGCCGTGGAAAGCTATGATACTAGCTGAAATCTATCAGTAATTTGGAAGCTATCCAGAAACCCCCCAAAGCCCTAATGAAGAGGAACCATGACTTTGGGAGGGGGGATCCTAGAGCTCCATTATAGTCTGGGAGTTTTTGGCTGTATAGCTGTAGGTATGTAAGCTGAGGGTTTCAGTGTTTGCATAGTATATTTATTGTAAGTAACTTTGAGCAGAGGGGATAGGTTTTGAGAGGGCAGCTTGTAGTCCCTGTATTGTGTTTAAGCTCCTGGCTGTGTAGTTTATAGTTATGAGCAGGGCGGGTTGTGATATGAGAGGGAGGAGTGGCTGGATGGGGAAGAGTTTACTGTGAGGAGGGTGGGGTTTAGGTATAGGTATAACTTCCGGTCTTCTCTTCCTTCGTCCTCTTTCTCTCACCAAGAAGTCAAGGAAAGATGTCCCTCCCACCCGCCCCTATTTTAATGAATGGTCTGAAACTTGTGTTTAGCTATGATCTGTACAATGATGAATGTATTATTTTATTGTTTTCTATTGCCTTTATTATATACCTGGTTTCAGACACCGTTATTATGATACTGATGAGTGCTTGTGTTGGCATTATCCGTTTAAGCCCAAGGGTAGGGTGATCCTTCAGCCATGGTTCCCTAGAGGTTTCCTCCACAGGGGGTTTTTCCTCTCCTGAGTGCTGTAAGATGACTCCTAGTGAGTCTGGAATTTGTTAATTGGTCAAAAAAAAAAAATATGAATCTTGGTATTATAACCTGTCACAGTTATTATGTTGCGGTTCAGGAGTCAGGTGGAAGTTGCAGCTCAAGTTATGGTGGACTAATTTTAACTAATAGAGGATGTTAAAGCTCATGGTGTGAAGAGGCTGAGCTTTGGAAGTGGCCAGCCTTAAGGATGGTACAATGGTAATGGCATCCAGGGGCGGGCACGATGGTTAATCAGGAGTGAGGATCTTCAGTAGGGTCATTGGTGCCCCTAAAGTATACTGGCTCTGCTAGAATGGCAAGCCGCCCCTTTATTGCTGTCTGGCCGGGTACTGCATGTCCGACAGCTGGTAATATCACACAATTGCCTAGCACTCCATCTGACTCCTTCCATATTTGTTGTGCTTATATGGTTTGAATAAAGCTGTGGCCATTTTGACGCCAAAGGAGAATGTGTTTGTGCATTTATACTTGTGTTTGAACTGGGTACTAGTTAGAGCGGGGGTTCATCCCATATCCAAAAGTCATGCCACTTAGTAAAAAAATAATATCAGCTGGTTCAACTGATGGCCTTTAAAAGGTGTCTCATTACCAAGGTGCCACACAAGAAACATCTCATGATGGGTAAACCTTATTGCTGCAAAACATACTGATTGCATTAGTTACAGAAGAATTTCTAAACTACTAAAGGCGCCACTGTTGGAGCCATAATGCAAAAGTGAAAAGAACATCATCCCACCATAAACCAGCCACAACAAGGTGCTCTCCTCAAGATTTTATACAGAGGAGTGAAAATAATTATCAAAGGAGTTGTCCAAGAGCCAAGGACATCTGTGTAGCGCTATAGAAAGACCTGGAATCAGCAGTTAGAATTGTTTCAAAGAAAACCATAACTAATGTATTCAACCTCCATGGCCTGTATGCACGCTCACGCTCCATGACCTGTATGCATGCTCAACTTCCATGGTCTGTATGCATTCTAACCATGCAAGACTCAATTGCTGCACAAAAAGCATGGTCAAGCACGTTTAAAGTTTACTGGACAACTTTAAGACAAGCCTGTGAAATACGGGGAGAATATAGTTTGGTCAGATGATGCCAAAACTGAACTCTTTCAATGCCATAATACACATCATGTTTGGAAGCCAAAAGGTGCCGCAAATCACCCCAAAAACACCAACAGTGCAGTGTGGAGGTGGGAACATTATGGTAGGGGCTGCAGCATACGACATTGGCAAACTTAATCTAATTGAAGGAAGTATTAATGGACAAATGTACCAAGACTTTTTTGATAAAAATCTGCCACCATCTACCAGGAGGATGAAGATGAAGCAAGTGGGAACAGTTCAGCAAGACAATGATCCCAAATACACAAACAGGGAAACTATTGGTTTCAGAGAGAGAAAATAAAGCTGCTAGAATGGCCGAGCCGATCACCTGAGCTGAATCCAATAGAAAATCTATGGAAGCTAAAGCTCAGAGCTCATAGAAGGAGCCCACGGAAACTTCAGGATGTGAAGAGTGTTTGTGTGGAAGGATGGGACCATATCTCACAGGGTGTAATAGGGGTACACACATAGCAGCTATGGATGCCTGCATGAGGCTTCCAGCTAGCATGGCAGCAGAGGGTCCCCATGTAATTTCGTCGTGGGGGCAATCGTAGGGCGGAGCGGTGCATAATGGTAGTCTATATGTTGAACAAATAGGAGAAAAAGAGATCCCAGTGCTTGGTGGAATAAACTCAGTGGGGCAGTAGCATGGTGCTATAATGGATTTAATAAAACAATTTCTTAAAAGAAGTGTACAACCGCTTATAAAAATACTGTAACTCAACGCGATTCTTGCCTGACCGGTGCTACTTCAGCAGTGGAATCACCTGAAGTACTGCCAAACAGTGTATGAGGTTGTACACTTCTTTTATGGAATTGTGTTTATTAAATCCATTATAGCACCATAATACTGCCCCACTGAGGGAGTTTTCTTTTTTTGCATTTTGCAGTGAAAAATTATTATTTTCTTCCTCTGGCAAACAAGACTTAATACTTGGTGGCAAAACCCTTGTTGGCAAGCACAGCAGACGTTTTTGTAGTTGATGATGAGGTTTGCGCACACGTCAGGAGGAATTTTGGTCCACTCCTCTTTGCAGGTCATCTCTAAATCATTAAGATTTTGAGGCTGTCGCTTGGCAACTCGGAGCTTCAACCTCCTCCATAAATTTTCTATGGGATTAAGGTCTGGAGACTGGCTAGGCCACTCCATGACCTTGATGTGCTTCTTTTTGAGCCACTCCTTTGTTGCCCTGGCTGTATGTTTTGGGTCATTGTCTTGCTGGAAGTCCCAGCCATGACCCATTTTTAATGTCCTGGTGGAGGGAAGGAGGTTGTCACTCAGAATTTTACGGTACATGGCTCCATCCATGCTCCCATTGATGCTATGAAGTAGTAATGTGCCCTTGGCAGAGCAACACCCCCAAAACATAATGTTCCCACCTCAACATTTTCATTAATGATCTTACACAGGGATTACACAGTAGAATATCGATCTTTGCAGACGATTCTAAGCTCTGTAAAGTAATCAACACAATAGAGGATAATATGTTATTACAAAGGGATCTGGATAAGTTGGAGGCCTGGGCAGGGAAATGGCAGATGAGGTTTAACACAGATAAATGCAAGGTTATGCACATGGGGAGGAAAAATCCATTACATGATTACATGTTAAATGGAAAAAGGCTGGGTAAAAGTGATGGAAAAGGACTTGGGAATCCTGGTGGACAGTAAACTTAATTGTAGCAGCCAGTGTCAGACAGACGCTGCCAAGGCAATTAGGATCATGGGGTGCATTTAAAGGGGCATAGAGGCACATGATGAGAACATTATTCTCCCATTATACAAGTCACTGGTTAGACCACACATGGAATATTGTGTACAGTTTTGGGCACCAGTGCACAGGAAAGACATTGTAGAGCTTGAACAGGTACAAAGGTGGGCAACAAAAATAATAAAAGGACTGGGTGAACTACAATACCCAGAAAGATTAGCAAGGTTAGGGTTATTTAGTTTAGAGAAAAGACGGCTTCGGGGGGACATAATAAATATGTTTAAATACATCAAAGGTCAATATAGAGATCTCTCCCAAGATTTATTTATACACAGGGCTGTATCTAGAACAAAGGGGCGTCCTCTACGTCTTGAGGAACGAAAGTTTCTACATAAACATAGAAAGGGATTCTTTACTGTAAGAGCAGTGAGACTGTGGAACTCTCTGCCAGAGGAACTTGTCCTGGTGAATTCACTAACAGAGTTCAAAAAGGGTTTGGATGCATTTCTGGAGCGTAATAATATAACAGGTGATAGTGACTAGGCTTCTGGAGAGGGGTCATTGATCCAGGGATTTTTCTGATTGCCAGATTGGAGTCAGGAAGGAATTTTTCCCTAAAATGAGGACAATTGGCTTCTACCTCATTGGGGGTTTTTGCCTTCCTCTGGATCAACACCTTAGCACAACAGGCTGAACTGGATGGACGTCTCGTCTTTTTTCGGCCTTACAAACTATGAAACTATGAAACATGCTTGACAGTGGGGACGGTGTTCTTTGGGTCATAGGCAGCATTTGTCTTTCTCCAAACATGGCAAATTGAGCTAATGCCAAAGAGCTCAATTTTTGTCTCATCTGACCCCAGCACCTTCTCCCAATCACTCACAGAATCATCCAGGTGTTCATTGGCAAACTTCAGGCGGGCCTGCACATGCGCCTTCTTGAGCAGGGGACTTTGCGGGCACTGAGGGGATTTTAAGCCATTACTGTGAAATGTGTGACCAATGGTTTCTTGGTGACTGTGGCCCCAGCTGCCTTGAGATCATTAACAAGTTCCCCCCATGTAGTTTTAGGCTGATCTCTCACCTTCCTCATGATCAAGGATACCCCACGAGGTGAGATTTTGCATGGTTCCCCAGATCGATGTCGATTAACAGTCATTTTGTATTTCTCCCATTTTCTTACTATTGCACCAACAGTTGTCTCCCAGCATCTTACTTATGGTTTTGTAGCCCATTCCAGCATTGTGCTGATCTATGATCTTGTCCCTGACATCCTTAGAAAGCTCTGTGGTCTTGCCCATGTTGTAGAGGTTAGAGTCTGATTGATTGAGTCTGTGGACAGGAGTCTTTTATAAAGGTGACTATGTAAGACAGTTGTCTATAATGCAGGAAACGAGTTGATTAGGAGCATCTTACTAGTCTATAGGAGCCAGAACTCTTAATGGTTGGTAGGGAATCAAATACTTATTTCTCTCGGCAACATGCAAATAAATTTATATCATTTGTACAATGTGATTTTCTGAATTTTATTTTGGATATTCTATCAATGTTAAAATTAACCTACCCTTAATATTATAGACTGTTCATGTCTTTGTCAGTGGGCAAACAAAAACAAAATCAGCAAGGGATCAAATAATTATTTCCTTCACTGTACATGGAAGCCTGCATGAGGCTTCTGGCTACCATGGCAACTGAGTGTCTCCCTGCAATTTCGTTGTGGGGGCAATCGTAGAGAGGAATGGTGCGTAGTGGTGGTCTATATGTCGAACTTGTAGGAGCTTACTGGAGAAAACTCCCTCAGTGGGGCAGTATCCTGGTGTTATAATGAATTTACTCACACAATTCCATAAAAGAAGTGTATAACCGCTTATACAAATAACTCAACATGATACTCACCTGTCCCGCGCTACTTCAGCAGTCGAAGCTCCTGAAGTAGCGCCGGTCAGGCGAGAATCGCGTTGAGTTATTTGTATAAAAGGCTATACACTTCATTTATGGCATTGTGTTATTACAACCATTATAGCACCATAATACTGCCCCACTGAGGGCGTTTTCTCCAGTAAGCGCCGGGACCTATTTTTTCTCCAATTTGTTCAACTTGTCTTTCCCATTGCCACATAAAAGTGGCTCTGGAGGAAGATCCGCAGCTGCTACAATCTGACTCGTAAAGAGTTAATAAACACTGACGAGTGTTATGACTCTCTGTAGCACAACCAAGAAAGGTGAGCAGTGTGTTTGCACTTTATTTTTGTACCACAATATTAGATGTACTCCTCTATTTCCTTTTTTATTTCTTTACATATATGTTGGTGTTTTATATGTGACAGAGGAGGGGGCTACAGCAGTGATCTATATGTGACAGAGGAGGGAGCTACAGTAGTGATCTATATGTGACAGAAGAGGTGGCTACAGCAGTGATCTATATGTGACAGAGGAGGGAGCTACAGCAGTGATCTATATGTGACAGAGGAGGGAGCTACAGCAGTGATCTATATGTGACAGAAGAGGGGGCTAAAGCAGTGATCTATATGTGACAGAAGAGGTGGCTACTGCAGTAATCTATATGTGACAGAGGAGGGAGCTACAGCAGTGATCTATATGTGACAGAGGAGGGTGCTACAGCAGTGATCTATATGTGACAGAGGAGGGAGCCACAGCAGTGATCTATATGTGACAGAGGAGGGAGCTACAGTAGTGATCTATATGTGACAGAAGAGGTGGCTACAGCAGTGATCTATATGTGACAGAGGAGGGAGCTACAGCAGTGATCTATATGTGACAGAGGAGGGAGCTACAGCAGTGATCTATATGTGACAGAGGAGGGAGCTACAGCAGTGATCTATATGTGACAGAGGAGGGGGATAACAGCAGTGATCTATATGTGACAGAGGAGGGAGCTACAGCAGTGATCTATATAATATATTATATATTATAATATATATATATATGACAGAGGAGAGGGCTACAGCAGTGATCTATATGTGACAGAGGAGGGGTCTGCAGCAGTTATCTATATGTGACAGAGGAGGGGGCTGCAGCAGTTATCTATATGTGAGAGAGGAAGGAGCTACAGTAGTAATCTATATGTGACAGAGGAGGGAGCTACAGCAGTGATCTATATGTGACAGAGGAGGGTGCTACAGCAGTGATCTATATGTGACAGAGGAGGGAGCTACAGCAGTGATCTATATGTGACATGTACATTAAAGGGGCACTATAATTGTATAGGACTCAATTTCAAGCATTATCTATTTGGCCTAGTTTTTTTGTAGGAGACTATGTGGCACTATTATTTTGTGGGCACTATTATTTATATTTTAAGTACAGCAGGTACAGATAAGGAGACAGCAAAAGATCACAGTAGGATAGAAAGTTTTTGTGGAGATAAAAAAGAATAAAAGAAAAAGTTAACGCCTCAAGTCAGAGAAGGTGTCCACTGTGAATCAACATTCTCCCGTTACTATGTCTAAAAACTATTGTCCCTTAATAGATATAGGAGAGGGCCAATCATAAAACTTTTGCAACGGGCAACTAAAGTGGTGAAAAGGCCCTGGTTAGGAAGGGGGCATGGGTCAAGACCTGTCTACATATGGTCTTTATTAAGTGTGGGCCTCCCACAGTCTGTGTCCACAGCCCTAGCTGACCACAGGAGGGTTGTCTTGCCACCCTAAGATTGATTTAGCCTAGAAATTGCCCTGTGTAAAAGTAACAGGAAGTGACAATGCATGGGGCATCTAGCATCACTTTCACGGCGAGGTAACCGGAAGTCACATCAGATAGATCATTAGTAAGATACATAGTAACATTATCAAGAACCTGAGCACAATGATACGGAATTAGAAGAGTGCTCATCTCTTTAGCTTGTGATGAGTATGTTTAGTCAGGACAATCTCTTCCATTAGGTCTTCCACTATAGAGCAACACTGCAAGAATGTATATCTGATGACCACAGAGGAACCTTTGGATTTTTCCAATTATTCTCCAGTAGCCAAAGTAGAATATCTGGTAGGGAGTAAACACCAAAGCCATAACTAGACCTTCACCCAGAACAAAATAATCATTGAACAGCCCTAGATCTGAATCTAAATACTCTGGCTCAATGCAGCATGGTTTCTTGGTGTCCATCTCCTCCTCAAAAGAAGCATTTATGCTATCTGCAATACATGAAAAAAACTTTGAGATTCTTAGTTCACATGTTTTGATCAAAAAATGTTTAAGCCACCTCCGACTTCTTTAGAGTTAACCCCAAAACCATAGCTAGACCTTCACCTGGAACAAGCAATTCAGTGAGCTACCCTTACTATGTATCTAAATTCTCTGGCTCAGTGCAGGTTGGTTTCTTAGTGTCCGTCTCCTCCTTAATGTGGGATAGTGGGCCAGCCTCACTGTGTTTACCAAGTAAAATCCCATGTACGACAGTTGTGAAATGTTCCATTGTATTCAGCTGTTTGGCCACAAGATGCCTCTATTTCCGGTTTCTGGTGTATGCTAATTAGAGACATGTCACATGGCTTTGGTCATTTTAGATGTGAGAAGAAGACAGTGACTGAGCAGTAAACGACCCAGCTTTCCCTGAATCTGCCAGACTCGGGATTGAGAGTGTTCCAGAGACTTAGGAGAGCCCAACTGCCTACACGGACGTTGTTCCCCGAGAGAGAGTCTGGACGAAAAGGACAAGCTGTCGAGAAAGAGAGGAACGTCTGCATCCGGTCCTTCGGCTTCTTAAAGGGGTGTTATCGTTTGAGCTGCTCGTGCTGTTCAGCTAATTTTCTCAGATTGAGTTTGAAATACATGGGCGTGTCTCTCCTGTCAGCAGGCGTGTCTCCCCTCCCACGAGGCGTGTCTCTTCTCACTGAAGAACTGTGACATCATCATTTTGTTTAAAGCAGGGGATGCAGAAGGTTGTCTGGATATAACAGCTCTGTAGCCTCCTGCCTGCTGATGTCTGCAGCCTTGAGGCTCCAAACTCCAGCAAGCACCTGTCATATGTCTTAGTTTACACACAACTGAAAGCCAGCAGCTGTTAATACTAGTGGTGTTCATCCAAATTGTACTCAACTACAAATGTCAGCTTCAAGTAAAGATCTCTGCTTGCTGTCAATGACATATGAGTGAAAACAATGGGGGGAGAAGCAAATCAGCTTTGAGAGAAGGCCCTGCTCAGCTTGTAACTAACTTGGGCTGGTGGTGCAGAGGTAGAACAGTGATAGACTATTGCTTTTACAATGAAGGGGTTTGGAGTTCTAGTCTCTCACAGGGTATATATTTTTTTTCCCCCTAAATTCTACACATATGTAGAGAGACCTAAAATATATATGTTAATCTCTATAATAATATATACACATACAGGGCTCCCCTATATCATTTCTCATCCCCCAGAATATATGCATTGTATCACGTATGTTGGAAGTGCTTGGTGTGACTGCAAGGATGGGACACTATATAGGGGAGCTTTGTGTGTGTATATGAATAAAATTATAGATGTCTACACATATATTTTCATATCTTTACATATGTGTACAAATTTTAAAGAAAAAAAAAACTACTGATGAGGCTTGAACTCCCAACCTCTGTCTTGCAGGGCTAATCACCTAAGCACTGCTCTATACAAGCAGCTTCTGCAGACACAGTGTTGAATCCTTATGTTATACACTACAGGTGATGATGTCATAAGGAGGTGGGGCTTGCATTCGATCTGAGGAACAGAACGCCTTCTTTTCCAAGTAGCAGCTTAAGGACTGGGTCTGTGAGGAGGTGAATCAACCTCTTGGCAAAAGCCCCTTAAACAGCCAGTAATTGCCCAGAACATTGACCCTAAAGCTGGGAGATGAGTATAGAGCCAGCAGACCTTGGTTTCACTATCGATTTTAACAACTCAGAGGGGCATAAACACAGAGTGTGCAAGCAGCCAATCACAGCGCAGGGGGCGTGGCCGGGGCATTTCCTGTCTAGGGGCGTATCCCAACAGGCTGAATGAAATGTCAGCCAGCCAATCACAGTGCAGGGGGCGTTTCCAGGGTGTGAGAATCGACTAGGGGGCGTTCTGACCAGTAACAGCAGAAATAAAAGACAGTTTTACAGAGAAGCTCATATCTGCTAAACCAAGTGACAGAGGTAATGCAACCCAATTACAAAAGTGCTTATTTTTACTGTCCCCATTATCTGAGACATGATCTTTGTAACGATAAAACCCCTTTAAGTGAGGATCTGCTCCTGAGCACAGGAATCGCCGGCTGTCTTTATGGTACCTCAGCGGATGCGTGCACGCCAACTTATTCAACACTGTTAGTAGGCCTGCTACTAGTTTAGTTAGTTTAGGTTTAGTTACAGTCCAAAGGAGGGTTCCCCAAGTATACATTCTTGTTCAAGACTTGAAAAAGGGTTTATTATTGCACCATTATCCATGTGAACCGATTCACCTGTGAGATAAAGCTTGTGTCACATGTGCCTTTGGGAGGGAAGTCACATAATCTCCAAAAAATTGGGAATCTCGCAAGAGAACAAAGAGTGACTTTTGATCACTATATTTACTATTTTGCCATAGGCAAACTTAAACTCTATCAGTTCTCTATCTATTAAACACTAAAACGTAACTTTTATTATATCTAACTCTTAACCTCTATACACACTATTTAAAACCTGATCTCTATCCTCATCATTTAACCCTTTTTGCTTCTGAAAGAGGGAATAACTCCCTTTCTATCATCAAGTCTGGTGGAACCCAACCTATTAACAGGAGAGCCTTATATCTATAGCAAAGTACTAGCTTCAGTAAGGGATCCCAAGCCAACTACTTGGGCAGTCGTCCCTACTCTCATAGACACAGAACAAATAAGGCCCCTTGTGACACCGTCTGCAGCAGGTGACACTTGTAGACAGAGGTGAGAAATCACAATTTAAAACGTCATATCTGACCTCCCCGACATGTTTCGCCAGCTAACCTGGCTTTATCAAGGCTTAGAGGTCCGATCACATGTGGTCTGAGCTCACTTCCTTTTATATCATGTTTTATAACATGTCGGCGAGGTCAGGCATGACGTTTTAAATTGTGATCTCTCACCTCTGTCTACAAGTGTCACCTACTGCAGACGGTGTCACAAGGGGGCCTTATTTGTTCTGTGTCTATGAGATTAGGGACGACTGCCCAAGTAGTTGGCTTGGGATCCCTTACTGAAGCTAGTACTTTGCTATAGATATAAGGCTCTCCTGTTAATAGGTGGGGTTCCACCAGACTTGATGATAGAAAGGGAGTTATTCCCTCTTTCAGAAGCAAAAAGGGTTAAATGATGAGGATAGAGATCAGGTTTTTAAATAGTGTGTATAGAGGTTAAGAGTTAGATATAATAAAAGTTACGTTTTAGTGTTTAATAGATAGAGAACTGATAGAGTTTAAGTTTGCCTATGGCAAAATAGTAAATATATTTGGGAGGGAAGCGGGCAAATTTAGTTAAGTTGTAAGCTGCTGTGCTGCACTGCAAGCACCTGCAACCGTCGACATACACAATTGTTCCTGTTGGTGTTTACGGTATTAAGAAGTAAGGGGTTATCAGCCCTTCTGAACCCCTCAGGTAGGCAAAGTCATCCAGCACCCAGAGGATACACTCCTGGGGGCGCGCTGTGCAGCACAGGGGCCCCAGGTATGTATTTGTACACCAGTGTTTGGGGGAATTGTTTGCCATCTAGTTCCAGAAAATGTAGTAAAACCAACTATTGCTGAACTGGTGTTGGAGTCGTGTTCTTTGTCCGTGACTTCGCTGTATTCCGGTAAGCCTGCCTCGGTGCTCGACTTACATTAAGACACAAGACCTCCAGCTTCTACTCAACAACACCCTTACTCAATATCAGGGTAATGTGCACTGGAAAAGAGAGCACCTATACAATGGAGTCGGTCTAGTATCAGAAGTTCCTTCGAGTTGGCATGAATGGAGACAAGTTGGAGGAAGCGTCCATTGAATCTTGTATTACTACTGACTTCTCCTAGGATGTGTTTGAGTCCCAGTAAAGATGTAGTCTATGCCAGCGGCAGTGCGGCTAAGTATTGATGTCACATTGAGTCCTAGGGTGACATTCATACAGCTGCACACTTCTACCAGATACCAGGAGAACGTTTGCAGATAAACCTATTAGAGATGTGAGATTGTCTTCTCAAAACTGCACTGAAATTTGCATTATCTGTTATTTTCTTGTAGCCGCCACATGACAAATACCAGGCGCGGTGCGAGGATGGAGGGGGCTTCTTTCTCCTCCAGCTCTCACAGCGTGTGAAATGGAAACGTTACTTTACTGCAATCTGATAAATCTCAAGACATAATCATATGCTCCTGCGGATGAAGGAAGAAGCCGGGCAGCATGCGGGGGTGACCAGAGGGGGTGGTAGTTGTCTGTACTCTTTTTTCAGCAAGGATATTGGTTAGTACATGATCCCAGACTGCTCATCTCCCTGTCCATAATCATTGCAACAGTGGTTCCCTAGCAAAAGCAGGCAATAGGGGGCAACAGTCGTAGCTATGGACATGGACCACCGCAGGACATGGTCACATAGGGTGGGGGGCTTGGTCGTGCTCCACTGATGCTAATACAGTCACTCCTCTACCACTGTCAATGCTCTCCATGCTTTGGGGTCTATGCCTAATACAAGTAGGCGCCTCATAGAATTTCTGCGCCCTTGATGAGATAGTGTATTAGACCCTACTTCAGGAGAACCCCCAGAAAGGAGTCAATCAAATTGATGGCAATTTAAATGTTAATACTGACAGTACATGTTATTACAAAGTACATTGCTGCTGTACGATGCATAAGGGGTTAGTACAGGTAATTCTGAGTGACAGGGTTCGCTGTCTGGTCATTTTGGCATGTCTCGCACCTCCATAGCCACCATTCACCTCTCACATCACCGGCACATGGTGCTCTGCAGTTGCCACGTCTTTTATTCCCAAGGCGCCATCTCTCCGCTCACGATACTTTCACCACAGCAGTCGCCAACAGCTCACAAACTGCGCAGGGTCAGAAATACCGACACCCTGTGCCCGAACGCCAATAATCATCCCAACTCTAAATCGACCCTTTGTCCCATGACAGCAACAAAGGATATGTGTGTAGACAGCCTATCACACCTTATATATCCACCAAGCCAGCGCATCACATGGGATTTCCTTCATGAGCTACGCTCTGCTGATGCCGAAAGTAGGAAGTGGTCATAATAATGTGACTGGACTGTGTATAAACACTGCTGCATATGTTTGTAATGTGTGTATAATACGTATGACGGTATCTACAGGATTGTCGATGTGTCCACAGTATTTTCATCCCTGTGTAACCAGGACACTCTCTACCCTTAACTTCTTCTTAAATCCCATTCATTCAGCATGTTTATCTCTCTAGATTCACATTTATGTATTAAGATAATTTCATGATTTTATAAAGTATCAGGATGTGATTATAAAAGCGTCATAGATATAAGGGGAATCCAATGAAAGCTGTATGTAGTCTGTAGCCCCAAATTAGGGCTCATCATAATTACCTGCTACCTTCTATGCACAACCCCCATATGTTCCATATCCAGGGATAGATAGATAGATAGATAGATAGATAGATAGATAGATAGATAGATAGATAGATAGATATGAGATAGTTAGCTAGCTAGATAGATATGAGATAGATAGATAGATAGATAGATAGATAGATAGATAGATAGATAGATAGATAGATAGATATGAGATAGTTAGGGATAGATAGATAGATAGATAGATAGATAGATAGGGAGATATGAGATAGATAGATATGAGATAGATAAATAGATAAGATAGATAGATAGATAGATATGAGATAGATAAATAGATAGATAGATATGAGATAGATAGTAGATGATAGATAGATACAGTATAAGATAGATAAATGGATAGATAGGAGATAGATAGATAGATATGAGATATATATATATAAGATAGAGAGGAGATAGATAGATAGATAGATACCTGCAGTATCAATCTGTTATATCTGTCACATATTTATCTCTATAAATCTATATTTATTTATCTATCTACAGTACCTATCTATATTTATCTGTGTATCTATTTCTCATATCTATCCACATCGATCCATCTATATTTATCCATATACCTAGTTATCTATACATATATAACGGGACTTCTTACATGGCAGGTAACAGTCACAGGTGTAAACCACAGACACCTGCCTAACACACATCACACTGCAAGAGGAAAATGTGCCAACAAAATAGTGCAACCCTCTATACAAATGACACTGCTGCCCCCAAGTGGCGGATGCTGGTTATTGTAGCATGCTCTGTGGTCAGAGCGAGGGGAGCGGCCGGATGCTGGACTGGTTATAATCCTGCTCTGATGCTCCTGACATCTCCCATCTCCTTATCTTCTGTACAGCTGAATACAACCTATTGTTCCCTGGTATCAGATGAAATTGGTTTTCCAGCATCCACTATCCAGGTACAGCTGCCTCACTGGGGACCGGCGTACTCGCCTTATGCCAAAATCCGGAGCTCCGGAGAAACACCGGACTAGAACCAGACCAAGTGTTCATGGACGAGGTCACCGACCTCTGCACAGATCAGTTTTTCGTAAGAGCTCTCATCAAGGAGGTCACGAGACAAAAGTCAGTTTTGGTAAATCAGAGCCCCTGCTCTTCTTCCGTTGATCCTTTCCCCTTCTCTGTTCAACTAGACTTTATCAAGGTCCTGAGCAGGAGCGAGGACAGGTGAGTCAGCAGCTGGTACTGGAGACACAGCGAAGGCATGGGCACATCCAAGGCGGGTACCGCGGCATGAACCGCGACATAGGACCACCACCCGCTATATAGCTCAACCACATGAGACCAATATCAAGGTCCTGAGCAGGAGCGAGGACAGGTGAGTCAGCAGCAGGTACTGGAGTCACAGCGAAGGCACAGGCACATCTGAGGTAGGGACCGCGGCATGAACAGTGACATAGGACTTCTATCACTTCATTTTTTATGCTTTTTATTAATCCCATGACAGGATAACTTTTACATTTTTATTTTTTTTTACACATATTCATATATGCTAATACATTATAATCTGTGTCAGTCTGACACAGGCTGCAGTCAGGGCAGCACACAGTGTGCCCTGACTGCAGGCTTGTTACACAGACAGCCCTGGGGTCACTCTAGGTCCTCAGGGCTGATTGTGCAGCTGTTCTCTGGGATCTGTTGGGTCACCAGGAGTTCCGATCACCCGACAGAGCAGGGGAAAGTTCTCTGATTACGCTGCGGTCATGAACCGCAACAATCAAAGGGTTAAGCGCCGGGGAGCAGAGGCTCCCTGGCACTTGCAGAGGCTGCTCTGGGAATAGTGCAGTGAAGTACAGCTCTGTTCCCAGCATTGCTGCGGCGCCAGGAGCCACAAACCCCAATCTCTACAGCGACGCCACAAGATGTCGCTGCAGACAAATGACCTGAAATGCATCATCAGACGGCGGGTGGTGGTTAAGGGGTTAAAAACTGCCAAAAACCAACTGTAAAACCACCCCCATAGACCTCAATTCAAAATCCGAGCTGTAGTCCACACCGTTTGGATTTTCTGAAGTTGGATTTCAAAGTCGCATGTCCTATGATCGGATGTATTTTAGGTAAAAAAAAAAAGGTGTCCGAAACATTTCTATGTCAACATCCAAAACCCCATTGAAATGTATGAGACTTTTTGTGACTGTGAATCCACGAGAAAAAAAATCATCAAAATCTGCATTAAAAAAAATCATTGAAAACTACGTCATCCCATGCGGTCTCCGACGGCAGAATCCGATGAGTATTTTGTCATTGTCATGTGGACATACCCAGGGCCATCTTTTCCATTGGGCACAATAGGCACTATACACAAGGAAAGGGTCCCCAGGTGGGGTATGCTTGTCACAGGAATACAAGAAACATACCCTGGATCTCTTGGTTGACTTTGCTTATTTTACTGTTTGTGTGATTTTAGGATGTGCAAACAGTTAAAAACCATGGTGGAGAAGGGAGCCAAAGGCTCCCTGCCCTGCTAATCAGTCTTGTAGGCTGTAGGCTGCCAGTGTCCAGACATAATAGTGTGATAATATGGGTGTTCTTGGGGGGAGGGCTAGAGGCATGACCAAGTGTGATGTCATGTATTTGGGTAGAGCCCACTGCATTGCTCGGCCCATAATGCTGTTAAGACGGCTCTGGACATACCTGAACTATAGCTAATATTCCAGCCCCAGTTACAGAGAAAATCACCCCTAAAAAAAGTTATATAAAAATGCGCCCCAACGGTTTTTGGTGGGGCACAAAATGTAAAACAAAGTAATAAAAAAAAACAACTCCGTTTAAGTAAGGGGTGGGATGGGTGATGTCTGAGGTCAGTACCGGGCAGTCGCTACCGGGCCCAAGAGCCTGGGGGGGCCCAAAGAACCCTCAGTCACAAACGACTACACCAGTGTTATCAGTGGCACGTGGTAGGCGGGGGCCCTTTTATAGATTTTGCATTGGGGCCCCAGAGTCTTAAAGGAGTTGTCTCATTACAAGCTTTCAGCCTACCTCAGTGTGCCTGGCAGTTGAATTCAGGGGCGTGCTTCTTGTCTGCCTCTTCTCCTCCCTCTTCCCCCCTCCCCTCAGCACACAGAAAGGTCTCCTCCGTAAGGGTGCTTTCACACGGTGTGGTTTTGGTGCGTTTTGGATGCGTTTTTTTGGATGCGTTTTTTGTGCAACAATGTATAGCATTAATTGTTGTGCCTACCTGCACAAAAAACACATCCAAAAAAACGCATCAAAACCGCACCGTATGAAAGCACCCTAACTTCTCTACAGCAGGGGGAGGGGCGAGGGGGTTTGCTGCCAGAGTTAACCCTGTGTGTGCCTGCCTAGGTCTGCTGCAGGCTGCTAAATCAGCTGTATTAGGGCTGATCTATGAGTGTGGAGAGGTCTGTGAAGCTGTGTATGCTAATAGCAGAGCAGAGGGAATGCATGTGTTCCTATACCCCCTGCTGTAGCATACATATCTCCACATCTCCAGCAACAACAAACCCTATCAGAACAGACACAGGGCAGCTGGGAAGTGTTACTATACTCAGGATGTGTCACTAGTACAGCAGAGCATGAAGCGTTCACATGCCCCCTGATCTGTTCTATTAGTATAGTCTGAGCTCCACAGACACATCATGATTATAGTAACACACAGGGTCACTGCTGTCACATCTATTGATCAGCTTCACCTCTGCTCTCCTCAATCTGTGTAGAGAACAGGAGGAAGCAGGCACACAAAGGGTTAATCCCGGCAGCACAGACACAGAAGCCAGAGCCCTCCCCCTCCCTCCACTACAGAAGCATTCTGTGTGGGAGGGGCTCTCTGCTCAGACCTGTATTCTGAACGGTGATGAGTCATCAGACCTGACAGCCAGTGAGATAAAGATCAACAGGTCAGCTGCTATAGAGATTTGAGAAGCTGATGTACTACTACTAACAGGGATAACTCAAAATCAGTAGGACATTTGTAATGAACATATATTGCAAAGCTGCTTGTTTTTAAAGATCTTTTAATTAAAACCCAATCATTGTAGCGAGACAACCCCTTTAAGTTACGGCCCTGTCTGAGGTAGACCGCCACTGGGAGGCATCGGAGTCCAGGATCAACTGGGAAAAGTGCAAAGCTATCTGGTCGAGAGAGGTAGATGCCGCTTTCTGCCAGATATTCTCCCAGTGCCCTAGGATTGTGCAAAATTCTAAGCATTGAATTCGGCCAGAGGGATTACCCCACAAAAACTTGAAAAAAACAGGCTAAATAGTGTCACCTATCGTTCTAGCCCTGAGCAGCAGCGCTGTCCATCCTTTTGAGTGTTACCCTTTACTCTTTCCACCTCTTTTATGATGTGCATATACAGCGCTCCCTCAGAATACAATATCATTGACATACGATGGTCTTTCCTGGGACGTTGTATGCTGAATGTGGTTTCAAGACACAATGTCCCAGACATTGATCCAGCCAATTATCATGTACATTTTACTTGTAAAACCTCTATATTAGTGAGGTTCATGCAGTGATGGGTGGTCTATAGCACCTCTCTACAGTACAGTGAGGTACTACATGTCCTGTACTACTCTTACATGTATTAGTGAGGTGCATGCAGTGATTGGTGGTCTATAGCGCCTCTCTACAGTACAGTACTACATGTCCTGTACTACTCTTACATGTATTAGTGAAGTGCATGCAGTGATTGGTGGTCTAGTAGTGCCTCTCTACAGTACAGTGAGGTACTACATGTCCTGTACTACTCTTACATGTATTAGTGAGGTGCATGCAGTAATGGGTGGTCTATAGCTCCTCTCTACAGCACAGTGCAATACTACATGTCCTGTACTACTCTTACATGTATTAGTGAGGTGCATGCAGTGATTGGTGGTCTATAGCGCCTCTCTACAGTACAGTGCGGTACTACATGTCCTGTACTGCTCTTACATGTATTAGTGAGGTGCATGCAGTGATTGGTGGTCTATAGCGTCTCTCTACAGTACAGTGCGGTACTAAATGTCCTGTACTGCTCTTACATGTATTAGTGAGGTGCATGCAGTGATTGGTGGTCTATAGCACCTCTCTACAGTACAGTGCGGTACTACATGTCCTGTACTGCTCTTACATGTATTAGTGAGGTGCATGCAGTGATTGGTGGTCTATAGCACCTCTCTACAGTACAGTGCGGTACTACATGTCCTCTACTGCTCTTACATGTATTAGTGAGGTGCATGCAGTGATTGGTGGTCTATAGCGCCTCTCTACAGTACAGTGCGGTACTACATGTCCTGTACTGCTCTTACATGTATTAGTGAGGGGCATGCAGTGAATAAAGGTCTATAGTGCCTCCCTACAGTACAGTGCGGTACTACATGCCCTGTACTGCTCTTAGATGTATTGGTGAGGTGCATGCAGTGATTGGTAAAGAAACACTATTTGCACTCCAGCAACTTGTAAGATTTCTTTGATTCTTTAAAACTTGTAGCTTTATTAAATACACTTTAAAAGTCCATTTTCGGATGGTCAGACATTAACAATTCAGCAAACGTTCCACCGACGCGTTTCGGGAGGCGTGTCCCTTATTCATGGTGTGATGTCAGAGTTACCTCATTTCCTTTATATAGTGTTGGAAATAATGCAATAATGCATATTAAAAATATATACGAACAATAAAAACCTTTTATATTGGTAAGATCGTGTGATTACTGCTGTTAATGGCTAGAGCTTCAGTACACAAGGAGATATGTCCACCACCATTAAGAGTTATAGTAAGCGGCATTGGATCCGTTACTGAAACATTGGATAATTGGATAGACACTCTGCTACAGCCCCTCGTGATTATGACACCTGGTTACATACGTGATACGAAAGTTTAGTGTCAGCTATGTCCAAATTCAAATGGAAAAAAAGTTTTTCATGGCTATCGTGTGATGTGGTGGGACTTTATCCCTCCATCCCACATGATAGGGCAGTTTTAATATTGGAGAAATTTTTGAGGAACCATAGCCGGTATGCAGATGTCATTAATGATTTCATAGTTATGTGCGTAGAATTTTTGTTAAAAAACAACTATTTTTCGTTTGATGGGGAATTTTATCTCCAAAAAAGAGGTGCGTCCCCAGCACTCGCGAACATATACATGAGTGCATGGGAGGAGGAATATTTACTCTCCGGTGGTTGTCCCTTTTCCTCCCACATCAGGTGGTATGGGAGATACATTGATGACCTCCTCCTGGTGTGGGAGGGGGACGGGCAACCATCGTGGAATGCTTTTTTAGAATATATAAATCATAATGACTACAACCTAAAATTCACATCACAATGGCACAGTGACACTATGGCTTTTTTAGATGTGATACTCTCAGGCACAGAGAATGATCAAATTCTAGTGACTCCGTATAGGAAAATCCCTTCAAAAACCACAATTTTAAAAGCAGACTCCCTACATCCAAAACACATAATTAACAATATCCCATACGGCGAGTTAATTCGCCTAAAACGTAATTCTTCCACTAAAGAAATATTTGAAGAACAACAAGAAAAAGTGATCAAAAGATTGAGACAGAGAGGCTATACCGAAAGATCTTTAAACCAGGCCATAAAAAACGTGTCCAAAATTAAAAGAGAAGACCTATTGAGGCAGAAAGAAAGAACAACAGAAACAAAAAAGAAAAATATAGTTTTCAGCACAACTTATAGTGCACAATATAACAAAATTGTTAGAATTCTTAAAAATAATCTTCCATTTTTACATCGACAAGAAAACATGCGAGAAACTGTTAAAAATATCAGGTTCATTTCAAAAAGGGCCCCCACACTAGGGAATATACTGTCTCCAAGCCTTTTTAAAGCAAACGAGAGGCCACAGCAAAATTGGTTGAACACCAAAGGTTTTTTCCGCTGTGGACGACAAAGGTGCACAACATGCAAATATGCACAATGCACAAAGGAGTTTTCTTCTATGGCTACAGGGGAAAAATTTAAGATTTTGACGTATGCCAATTGCAATACAAGAAACGTAATATATTTAATTACATGTTCCCTCTGTAAACTACAATATGTGGGCTGTAGTAGCAAAAATTTAAAAACTCGATTTTGCAGACATCTCTCGGATAGAAAAAGAACTCCTATAGCTAATGTCTCTATGGCTTCACGGCACTTTTATGAATGTCATGCGGGAGATACCAGCACATTTACCTACAACGTAATTGAGGTAGTACATAGACCAGAAAGAGGAGGTAATATACGAAAAAAAACTTCTATCCCGTGAAGCATGGTGGATATTCCGCCTAAACACTAGAATTCCATTAGGATTAAATAAGCGCCATGACATCATGTTTCACTACTGAAGCTCTAGCCATTAACCGCAGCAATCACACGATCTTACCAATATAAAAGGTTTTTATTGTTCGTATATATTTTTAATATGCATTATTGTATGATTTCCAACACTATATAAAGGAAATGAGGTAACTCTGACATCACACCATGAATAAGGGACACGCCTCCCGAAACGCATCGGTGGAACGTTTGCTGAATTGTTAATGTCTGACCATCCGAAAATGGACTTTTAAAGTGTATTTAATAAAGCTACTAGTTTTTAAAGAATCAAAGAAATCTTACAAGTTGCTGGAGTGCAAATAGTCTTTCTTTACCTATATGCAGCAGGAGACTGGCTCCGGATCTCCCACTTCTCCGTGCAACCAAGTAGGTGAGCTGAATATTCCTTTCACATTTTTACTGATGCAGTGATTGGTGGTCTATAGCTCCTCTATACACCACAGTGCGGTACTACATGTCCTGTACTGCTCTTACATATATTAGTTAGGGGCATGCAGTGAATAAAGGTCTATAGTGCCTCCCTACAGTACAGTGCGGTACTACATCTCCTGTACTGCTCTTACAGGTATTAGTGAAGTGCATGCAGTGATTGGCGATCTATAGCACCTCTCTACAGTACAGTGCGGTACTTTATGCCCTGTACTGCTCTTACATGTATTAGTGAGGTGCATGCAGTGATTGGCGGTCTATAGCGTCTCTCTACAGTACAGTGCGGTACTACATATCCTGTGCTGTTCTTACATGTATTAGTGAGGTGCATGCAGTGATTGGCGATCTATAGCACCTCTCTACAGTACAGTGCGGTACTTTATGCCCTGTGCTGCTCTTACATGTATTTGTGAGGTGCATGCAGTGATTGGCGGTCTATAGCGTCTCTCTACAGTACAGTGCGGTACTACATATCCTGTGCTGCTCTTACATGTATTAGTGAGGTGCATGCAGTGATTGGCGATCTATAGCACCTCTCTACAGTACAGTGCGGTACTTTATGCTATGTGCTGCTCTTACATGTATTAGTGAGGGGCATGCAGTGATTGGCGGTCTATAGCGTCTCTCTACATTATAGTGCGGTACTACATATCCTGTGCTGCTCTTACATGTATTAGTGAGGTGCATGCAGTGACTGGTAATCTATAGCGCCTCTCTACAATACATTGCGGCACTACATGTCTTGTACTGTTCTTACATGTATTAGTGAAGTGCATGCAGTGATTGGCGGTCTATTATGCCTTTCTACAGTACAGTGCAGTACTACATGTCCTGTATTGTTCTTACATATATTAGTGAGGTGCATGTAGTGATTGACGGTCAATAGTGCCTCTCTACAGTACAGTGTGGTACTACATGTCCTGTACTGCTCTTACATATATAAGTGAGGTGCATGCAGTGATTGGTGGTCTATAGCGTCTCTCTACAGTACAGTGCGGTACTAAATGTCCTGTACTGCTCTTACATGTATCAGTGAGGTGCATGCAGTGAATGGTGGTCTATAGTGCCTCCCTACAGTACAGTGCAGTACTACATGTCCTGTATTGTTCTTACATATATTAGTGAGGTGCATGCAGTGATTGGCGGTCAATAGCGCCTCTCTACAGTACAGTGTGGTACTACATGTCCTGTACTGCACTTACATGTATTAGTGAGATGCATGCAGTGATTGGCGGTCTAGTAGCGCCTCCCTACAGTACAGTGCGGTCCTGTACTGTATGTCCTGTACTGCTCTTACATGTATTGGTGAGGTGCATACTGTGATTGGTGGTCTATAGCTCCTCTCTACAGTACAGTGCGGTACTACATCTCCTGTACTGCTCTTACAGGTATTAGTGAAGTGCATGCAGTGATTGGCGATCTATAGCACCTGTCTTCAGTTCAGTGCGGTACTTTTTGCACTGTACTGCTCTTACATGTATTAGTGAGGTGCATGCAGTGATTGGCGGTCTATAGCGCCTCTCTACATTATAGTGCGGTACTACATATCCTGTGCTGCTCTTACATGTATTAGTGAGGTGCATGCAGTGACTGGTAATCTATAGCGCCTCTCTACAATACATTGCGGCACTGCACGTCTTGTACTGTTCTTACATGTATTAGTGAAGTGCATGCAGTGATTGGCGGTCTATTATGCCTTTCTACAGTACAGTGCAGTACTACATGTCCTGTACTGCTCTTACATATATAAGTGAGGTGCATGCAGTGATTGGTGGTCTATAGCGTCTCTCTACAGTACAGTGTGGTACTACATGTCCTGTACTGCTCTTACATGTATCAGTGAGGTGCATGCAGTGAATGGCGGTTTAGTAGCGCCTCCCTACAGTACAGTGCAGTACTACATATCCTGTATTGTTCTTACATATATTAGTGAGGTGAATGTAGTGATTGACGGTCTATAGTGCCTCTCTACAGTACAGTGTGGTACTACATGTCCTGTACTGCACTTACATGTATTAGTGAGATGCATGCAGTGACTGGCAGTCTATAGCGCCTCTCTACAATACATTGCCGTACTACATGTCTTGTACTGCTCTTACATGTATTAGTGAAGTGCATGCAGTGATTGGCGGTCTGTTATGCCTTTCTACAGTACAGTGCAGTACTACATGTCCTGTACTGCTCTTACATATATTAGTGAGGTGCAGGCAGTGATCATAGGTCTATAGTGGCTCCCTACAGTACAGTGCAGTACTACATGTCCTGTATTGTTCTTACATATATTACTGAGGTGCATGCAGTGAATGGCGGTCTAGTAGCGCCTCCCTACAGTACAGTGCGGTACTACATGTCCTGTATTGTTCTTACATGTATTAGTGAGGTGCATGCAGTGATGGGTGGTCTATAGTGGCTCCCTACAGTACAGTGCGGTACTACATGTCCTGTACTGCTCTTACATGTATGAGTGAGGTGCATGCAGTGATTGGTGGTCTATAGCGCCTCTCTACAGTACAGTGCTGTACTACATGTCCTGTATTGCTCTTACATATATTAGTGAGGTGCATGCAGTGATTGGTGGTATATAGCATCTCTCTACAGTACAGTGCTGTACTATATGTCCTGTACTGCTCTTAAACATTTTTAGTAAAGGTGCATGCAGTGATTGGTGGTCTATAGCGCCTCTCAAACAGTACAGTGCAATACTACATGTCCTGACTGCCTTACATGTATTAGTGAGGTGCATGCAGTGATTGGTGGTATATTAGCGCCTCTCTACAGTACAGTGGGGAAATCTACATGTCCTGTTACTGCTCTTACATGTATTATGGGGTGCATGAAGTGATTGGTGGTCTATAGCGCCTCTCTACAGTACAGTGCGGTACTACATGTCCTGTACTGCTCTTACATGTATCAGTGAGGTGCATGCAGTGAATGGTGGTCTATTATGCCTCCCTACAGTACAGTGCAGTACTACATATCCTGTATTGTTCTTACATATATTAGTGAGGTGCATGCAGTGATTAGCCGTTTATAACGGCTCGCCATAGAATTATGGTTTTAACATATAATGGTCATCCTGGAGCCAATTAATGTTTCATGTTATTATTGTAAGGATTAATACATCTGCATTCATCTAGTTTTGAGGGATATCCGATAAGGTTCTTATCTCACAATCTTTCCCTCACCATGAAGTGCTCCTTCTACATCCTATTTGATGTGTAGATGAAAGCCGAAGGCACAAGATTTTTTTCTGCCGTTGGATAGAGATTGAATACCTGACGTGACACCCTGGACCACTGGGAGCAGATTATAGATACTTCTTTGATGGTGTCAGGAACTCGTTTACCTTGAAGACTTCTCCTTATGGATTTATTGTTTACAGTTAATGCAACACCATCTACATGATAGGAAAGACTGATGTATGAAAAAATGGATGAATGAAGAGATGGATGACTGAAAAGGTGAATGAATGAGTGAATAAATGAATAATGAACAAACAGATGAATGAGTTTGGGACTGGATAAATAAAAAGTTGGATAAACGGAGAGATGATTTAAAAAAAGCTGAATGAATGAATGAATAAATGGGGGAAGATGAATAAAGAGGTTGATGAACAAAGATATAGATAATTGAAGAGGTGGATGAATGAATAGGTGGATGAATGAAGGAGTGGATGAACAAAGAGATGAATCAATGAAAAGGTGAATAAGTGAAAAAATAGTTGGATAAATAAAGAGGTGGATTAATGAAGAAATGGATAAATGAAAAGGTGAATGAATGAATGAATGAAAACGTGGACATATAGAGAGACGGATCTATAAAGAAATGGATGGATGAATAGGTGAATAAAGAATAGGTGGATAAAAAAGAGGTAGATTAATGAAGAAATGGATAAATGAAAAGGTGAATGAATGAATGAATTAATTAATGAAAACGTGGACATATAGAGAGACGGATCTATAAAGAAATGGATGGATGAATAGGTGAATAAATCAAAGAATAGGTGGATAAAAAAGAGGTAGATTAATGAAGAAATGGATAAATGAAAAGGTGAATGAATGAATTAATGAATGAATGAAAACGTGGACATATAGAGAGACGGATCTATAAAGAAATGGATGAATGAAAAGGCAAATTAATGAATGAATGGAGTGGATATATAAAGAGGTGGATAAACAAAGAGCTGAATGAATGAATGAACAGGTAGATCAATGAAGGAGTGGAGAAATAAAAAGGTGGATTAACGCAGAGATGGAAACATGAAAAGATGAATGATTGAAAGAATAGATGGATGAATCAACAAGTGGAAATATAAAAAGGTGGATAAAGAAAGATGAATGAATGGATTCATGAATGAATGAATGAATGACTAGGTGGGTGAATGAAGGAGTGGATAAATAAAAAGGTGGATTAACGAAGAGATGGAAACATGAAAAGGTGAATGCTTGAATGAATGAATGAATGAATGAAAGAATAGATGGATGGATGAAGGAGTGGAAATATTAAGAGGTGGATAAACAAAGAGATGAATGAATAGGTGGATTGATGTAGGAGTGGATAAATAATAAGTTGAATGAATCAGTGAATAGGTGGATGAATAGAGGAGTAGATGAATAAAGAGGTGAATGAACAAGGATATGGATGAATGAAAAGGCAAATGAATCAAAGAATAGGTGGATGAATGAAAAGTTGGGTGAATGAGATGTGGATGAAGGAAGTGATGGATTATTAAAGGGGTGATTGAATGAACAAATGGTTGAATGAAGGTATGAAAATTCCAGGTATTTAAGGATATTCGTCATACTTACATTCATAATTCTTGTCTCTGGACCTGTGATCTGAATAAAGGCTTCATCTTTGGAAAAGACCTGAGCTCGCCCGTCCTGAATTTCTCGCTGGCGGTGGTAAAAGTTTCTTACCCTTCTGATCTATAGATCACATATAACCACAACACTACACCAGCTCCAGCTCTGCTATGCGCTCCTTATACAGTGGTGCGCACGATTCTCCACCGTATTGTGTGGTCAGACCAGTGATTTGTGCGCGATGTTCTCATCATCTGCATCTTTGCCCCTAATTAATGCATCCCAATATTTGATTTGGCTTGGCAGCAGCTGCCTGGCACAAGTTTCCAAACCTAAGCTTCATCCTCCTCTCTGTTAATTACTGTAGAGTTTGATATCTTTTGCAAATATTGAAAATTCTACTCTGTGCGCTCTCTACAAGGTCACATGGTATATCATTCGAGAAGACCGATCATGATCAACCTATGCCGATGCAACGTACGTTTTTCATTCAGGTAAGCCCTGTGTAATGGAATCCTGGTATGTGGATCCCCTGGGTCACAGCAAGGAATGTAGACCACGCCAGGGAGCAGAGTCTTAGGAGCCCCCTGGTGTTATTATTATTTATTTTAGGTCCAGGGCATTGTACATTCGAGGGGGGTTATATACATAACGTAGTTCAAACAAGTACAAGGTGACAATAAATAACTAGTAACTGATACAGAGGGGGAGAGGGCCCTGCCCGTGAAGGCTTACAGACTAACAGGGAGGAGGGAAGAGACAGGAGGTTGCGGCAGACATGTTTGTGGGGGGTGTATTGATAGTGGGGTTATTGCAGGTTTTAGGCTCCTGAAGAGATGGGTTTTCAGGTTGCTGTTGAGGCGAGTGAGAGTGGGGGAGAGTCCGAGGTGTTGGGGCAGTGAGTTCCAGAGTGTGGGTGAAGCACGGAATAAGTCTTGGAGACGGTTGTGTGAGGAGCTGATAAGAGGAGAGCAGAGGAGAAGGTCCTGTGAGGAGCGGAGATTGGGCGAGGAGAAGTATCTGGAGATTAAGACAGAGATGTATGGAGGGGAGAGGTCATGGAGAGCCTTGTAGGTCAAGGTTATGAACTTGAAATGAATTCGCTGGGCAATGGGAAGCCAATGAAGGGATTGGCAGAGGGGAGAGGCAGAGGAGTAGCGAGGAGAGAGGTGGATAAGACGGGCAGCAGAGTTAAGGATGGATTGGAGGGGAGCGAGGGTGCTAGCTGGGAGGCCACTGAGAAGGATGTTGCAGTAGTCTAGGCGTGAGCTGATGAGGGCAGGGACCAGCATTTTTGTAGTATCAGAGTTCAGGATTCGGGAGATATTTTTCAGGTGGAGGCGGCAGCAGAGGTGAGGGTTTGGATGTGTGGTTTGAAGGACAGATTGGAGTCGAGGATTATCCCAAGGCAGCGGACTTGTGGAGCTGGTGAGAGTGTGGAGCCGTTGACAGTGATAGAGAGATCAGGGGCAGGGGTAGAGGGGGACGGTGGGAAGATGATTTCAGTTTTCTCCACGTTTAGTCTCAGGAGACGGGAGGAGGATATGGACGATATACAGTTTGGGATTCGGGAGAGAAGAGAGGTGACATCTGGGCCAGAGATGTAGAGTTGGGTGTCGTCTGCATACAGGTGGTAATGAAAGCCATGTGAAGCTATGAGCTGACCGAGGCCAAGAGTGTAGATAGAGGAGAGTAGAGAAGTGACATCTGGGCTGGAGTTGGGTATCATCAGCATACGGGTGGTAATGAAAGCCATATGAGGCTATGAGCTGACCGAGGCCAAGGGTGTAGATAGAGGAGAGTAGTGGGCCCAGGACTGACCCCTGGGGGGACACCAACAGAGAGAGGCCGGGTGGAGGAGGTGGAGCGAGAATGAGAGACGCTGAAAGTCCGATCAGTGAGGTACGAGGAGATCCAGGAAAGAGCCAAGTCCGTGATACCGAGGGAGGAGAGGATGTGTAGAAGTGAATGGTGACTTTGGTTAAGGCGGTTTCGGTAGAGTGGTGGGGTCGGAAGCTCTATTACAGCGGGTCAAGGAGAGAGTTGGTGAAGAGATGAGAGGACAGTTGAAGACAGATGTGCTGTTCAAGGAGTTTAGAGGCCACCGCAAGACAGGTTGGACTTGGCTGTGGGAGACTCCCAGGTTGCTACCCCTGACGTGGCCGAGGTGCCGGACATCAGACTGCGGGAACAGGCAGAGGTGACGGGTCACAGGCAGGTCCAACCGCAGACTAGTAGCAGAGTCCGAGGCAGGTATCAGCAGAACAGGTAATACTGGAACCAGGAGCCAACAAACAGCAACCAGAGGTCAGGAGCAATGTGGAAGCAAACTGACCCAGAGCACAGGCAGGAGGTTCCTTAAGTCCCAGGTAGTAAGTGACCATTGGTTCGGTAATTAAGTACTGTTACTTCAAATCCCGTCGAGCCGGCGCGTGCGCCAGAGGGAGGGTGCGTGCGCACATAGGACGCTCCCAGCGGGGACCAGGGCAGGAGCGAAGAGAGGTGAGTGAACGCTAAGAGGGGCGTCAGGGGCCGCAACCGTGACACCCTGTTTGTAGAAGTGTCAGTCTTCACTGTATCTGTGGCATTGTATTCATGAATCAGAAGGCTCAGGATGAACAGAACTTTGTGTCTGTAAGTCTGCATTACTAAAATGGTTGACAGGGACGTTTTCGTTGCCCCCTCCAGCCACGGATACATTGACTCCGCACCTCCGGCTCAGCATTATATTACACATCCTTCTGGAGAAGCTGTATGTACATTATTGATGACTTCTATGTGTTGTTACGGTCCACATCTATGAAGTCGCTGAGACGTTCCCTGTCAATAAACTCAGTCATATTAAGCAAACAAATATGGGAGGAAGCCGGGGAATATACATGGTCCTTGTTCTCCAATGTAACCAAATGGAAATGACCCGCGCCAGGCGCTGCTGCCCCGTATATTGGAATTTAATAATTCAGCAACTTATAAAGTGGAGTCTTTCATGGGACTTTTATAGTAAAAGCTGAATCAGGGATATCGACCTTACGAAGAGCGGAAATGATCTGGGGGCGAATTGTATCAAATAAACGTAGATTATATTCTTCAGGGTAAATCACCAAGACTTAAAGGGATTGTCCACTCTATTCCTCTAAAAAGGTTCAAAACTTGTGACATGAGAGGGATTCAAATGTTTCCATGCAGAGAGAAATGAGGAAAAGAACAGGACCTATTGGTGATCAGCGGATCACAGCTGGATGATCAGGACCAACTGGTGATCAGCTGATAGAAGATCAGGACACATTGGTGATCAGCTGATAGATGATCAGGACACATTGGTGATCAGCTGATAGAGATCAGGACACATTGGTGATCAGCTGATAGAAGATCAGGACATATTGGTGATCAGCTGATAGAAGATCAGGACATATTGGTGATCAGCTGATAGAAGATCAGGACATATTGGTGAGAAGCTGATCGCAGCTCAAAGATCAATACATATTGCTGATCAGTGGATCACAGCTGCAGGATCAGGACGCATTAGTGATCAGATGATTGCAGCTGGAAGATGAGGAAACATTGGTGATAGCTCACCACATATGGAATATTAGAACCTAATGGTGATCAGCTGATCGCAGCTGGAAGATCAGATCAGGATAAAGAAAAATGGACCCGGCGCACGTGCTGAAGAAAAGCCCGAGCTAGAGGCTTTTTGTTTTTAAAAAAAGTATTTATTCTGAAAAAGTGCAAGATGTTATTCTCGCACCATTAAAAACAAAACATACAGATTAAAACTTGACGCGTTTCGCGCGTGTGCCCGCGCTTCATCAGAAGTATACATTTGTAAAAACAGACACGATATATGTAATACTGACGATTAAGATAATTGGTTGTTACAGGTGAATGACGTGTTACAGACAACTCGGACAATAGGAAGAGCAAAGTGTCAATCAACAGTGTGAGAGAGTCAGTGGGAAAAGGCCAGAAGCAAAAAGGAATGAGCCGTGGTTCTAGACACTGACTAACGATGTGTACTAAAAATAAACATATATATGAACCGATGAAACTGTGTTTTTATACAAAAGTGACTATAAGGCCGTGTTCACACGGCTTATTCACGGCGGATTTGTGCACCGTATTGAGCGCACAAATCCGCCGTGAATACGGGGCGGGACGGGGGCGGGGCCGGAGCGCGGCGGGGGCGCCGCTCCCGGCCCCATAGACAATGCATTGTTTACGGCGCGTCCGCGCCGTAAATAATGTGCATGTCACCTTCTCCCCCCGCGGCGGATTCGCCAAGCGGGGAGGAGCGACGGATTCCACTGTTCTCTATGAGAGCAGTGGATTACCGTAATGACTCCGACGGATTGGCGCCGTATTGAAGCGCAAATCCGGCGCGGAATACGGTGCCAATCTGTCGGCAAATAAGCCGTGTGAACGGGGCCTAAGGAGAAGGGGATAAGGGTATGTGATGTAGATAAATCACTACCAATGAGTGTGAATGAAGAAGAAAATGAAAAATTATATAAAAAAGATTGTCCAATGGGAAAGTGAGCGGGGAATATAAAGGAACCAATCAGGGTAGTGATTTAAATTTAAAATAAAAGGGCGCTCAAAAAATATAGATCGACCGCGCCAAGAATTTTTCATATCTCCTAAATGTGCTCTAATTGGTTAGAGTGTAAGGCGGCAGGTTTGACTCGGCCAATAGGAGCTCGTCTAGGGGCACCAATGTGATAGGATGTGCTAGTAGCGGGTAATGTAAATGGACCAATCACATAAGAGATAGAATAGAACGATATGATTGGTACCTGTGCACCCGGGAAGATTGAATGGACCAATGGAAATAAGAGCTACTCCTCTATGGGAAGTAGCATGAGAAATTGGTATAGAGCTATTCCTCCAAATGTATCTTATTAGAAAATGGTTATAATGAAGAAAATGTGTAGCAGTTGGAGAGGGAGATCTATGTGAGCCCTCTGATATAGAGTTAGTGGCAACAATTACAACTTCTAGAATGCGTGCCGAGCGATACATAAGAAAGTTGCAGAATACAAGGGTTACCCATCCGAGAATTGCTAGAAGGGCTACCGCACATCTACCTATAAACCTGTTACATAGTATATGTATAGAGGACGTCTATCAGTTGGAATTATTGCTCCTTGAACAATGATAGAAGTATAAACTGCATGTCAAACATGGAGATTAACAGTGGGGCTTTTCTCATCTAGAGGAGCCGTATTCAAGCTTCCTCTATAACTCGTAGTTGGGAATAGAATTCAAGTATGACAGTATAGACTGACACAGCGTGCCAGACTTATGTATTAAAAACAGCCAATAGTTTTTTTTAAAATGCTAGAGCTCGGGAATGAAAGGGAATAGCCGGCTAGAAAGATTAATGGTTCCTAATGAAGTAAATTAAAGATTTATGAGAAAAACCTAACACAACTACAACTCTTTCTAGTCCATCACTTATATAATGTAAAAAGAATCATGATAGTAAACATTTTAGCGTGGTCTTCTAGTTACTAGCCATAAACTTCTAGTGATTTTATGCTTGGTACTTTAGTATATAAGTTCGGTAGCGTCGTTGAGACCTTTAGGAGATAGAGTTTGCAGCCTATATATCCAGTACATCTCCCTTTTTTGAAGAGCTTCAAAGCGATTATGTTGTTCTGGGGAAATAGTATCTATTGGGGTAATTTTTATGACTTTAAAGTCTTTTTGATGAACCTCATTACAGTGGCGGGAGACGCTTTGAAGTAGGTCCCCTCGTTTAATACAAGCCCTATGGCCATTAAGGCGGAGATGTAAAGGTCGAGTTGTTCTGCCCACATACTGTATACCGCAAACACAATCAATTACATAAAACACAAAGGATCATTTACAGTTTAGCTCATATTTAATGGGATATATTAATTTAGTTATATTAGAGGTGATTTGTGATTTAGTACAAATACTTAAACAGCATAAGCATTGCGGTGAACCACAGGGAGAGCTACCCGGATTAGTGGGATTATTTATTGGGGTGTCCCTGCGGTCCCGAAGACGACTAGGGGCTATAAGGTTCTTTATATTTGGTGCCCTTCTATAGATAATACCAGGTGTATCCGGTATTAAAGGCCCCAAAAAGGGGTCTTTTTTTTATAATATACCAATAACGGTCTAAGGTATTTTTAATATTGGATCTAGAAGTGTTATATCTCGTAATTAAGGAGAATTTAATTTTTTTTTGTATTGTGCTCCTCTTTTTTTGTTGTTTCCAGACAATCTTTCTGGGATAATTTTTGGACTCTTTCTTTGGCACTTTGTAGTAGATGTTGTGGGTACTTTTTCTCTTTAAATCTGTTTTCAACCCATTCCTGCAGAGATCTTGGATTCTAGGGATAACATGGAAGTAGAGAGGAATCTCCCTATTTCACAGATAAATACTAACAATATGTCAACTATACCGGTGAGAACTGAGAATTAACCTGAATCCTCTGATAATGTACCAGTCATTCCAGATATCAATCAACTATCATATAAAACTATGTCGTTGTTTGAAAAAAATTTTACTAAGTTTATTACTAGTGAACCATCCAGTGAGTTGTCAGATGATCTGTTAAAATCAAACCATTTGTCACCTAATCAGAAAATTTACCCCTTCACACTAATGGATAAAGCACAAATCATTCGGGAAAGGTTTGAAAAAATTAAAATGGAACAAACTCCATATAAAAGCGACTATCCTCTGACCTCCATTACCACAACCCCTACCATGTCGCAGATCTCTACTCATGAGACATCCATAGATCATATTGATCATGATTCTACCACGGAGATAAATTTAGAAGGTATTAATACACCTCTTTTTTTAGAGTAAACCCCCCCCCCCCAGAAAAACCCCCAGCTCACATTTTACCGTCCAGAGTCCCCAAAATCAAAACAGGGGCAAAAAGAAAAAACACTATAGGGGATGTAGAGCTGGAGCCCACCGGAAAAAAAAGAATGCTTACCACCCAATTAAGTCTACCCCTACCCAGTACTACTGATTTACGTAAATTAGGAATATTTAATCTTTCCAAACATATTTTAAATCATCATGAAATTCAGGTATTAATCAAGGGCTTACTCTTCTGCCCAACGAATAATAAACTCAACTCTTTTGATTTGTTTGCGGATTTTCATCACCTAATCCGCAAACTTACTCTGGCCAGACATTTTGCCTTTAAACACCCCAGCTGAGGTGCCCTACAAAAAAATTTTCCCACCTCCCAAAGTACAACGAAAGGAAAACCCAAAATTTTCATCCTGCCCAAAACCCAAAGGGCCCTTTTACTTAAAGATTTTCCAAAAAACATTGTAGCGGAAGAATTACAAAGGGTTACCCCCACAAAACCCAAACTTCTAACCCTCAATGCGATGAATTACAAGTTTTAAAAATAATTTAAAAAAAGGAATAATTCTATTTGTCATCAGGCCACAGACAAAGGGGGAGGCACTGTTCTTCTCGATTATACAGCATATCAATTAAAAGGCCAGCAATACCTAAATGACAAACGTATTATGAAATATTTGAAACAAAACCCCTTTTCCCGGGAAAGGGCAACAAAAAATTCCCAAATTTTTTTAAATGAAGTTTTAGAAAACGGACACTATAGACAAAAAAGGAAAAGTTTTATTTATATTCCCGAGCCCATTACCCATTCTTTTATTACTTCCCAAAAAATTCATAAGGACTTAATACTCCCCCGGGAAACCCTAAACTCAGGTTTAAAATTCCATCACAACCCAACTACCCCCAACTACCCTCGACCAAATACCTACAGCCTTTGTCACCACCTTAAAAGCTACCCTTAGAGCCCTCCGGTCAATTTTTTAAATTTTTTTTCTGAACTTCCAAAAAATGAAAACTAAATCCTTATAAAATTGCAGAGGGACCACACCTACTAAAAACATCCCCACGATATATTTTTAAACCGGGATTTGGCCCGGGCCGAATATTAGACACGGACCCTTCCCTTACCCCCCCAAAAAAAGGATTTCCCTAAAAAAGGTTTGGGGATTTAATACGGAAAAAACCCAATTTTTTTCCACCACAATGGCGCCACCTATAGGCAGACGGGGGGAAACCCATGGGCACGAGGGAAAGGCCCCCCCTTATGCAAATATTTTGGGGGGGGCCTACGGGGAGGAAACATTTATAACCCAACCTTTGTATTCCAACATAAAACCCCAAAAAATAAACGGTTTTTTTTGATAACCTCCTTTTTTGTTTGGGTCTGGACCTTTTTTAAAGGGCCTTTACTTCCTTCATTAATCATTTAAACAAAAAACCCCAAGGTATAAAACTTGAAATCTAAAACAAGTGGGGGATATTATTGAATTTCTGGACCCTACAATTTTTTTTTGAACCGGGTAAACTACGTATTTAAAGGTCAGTGATAGCAAAAAACCTATATAAAAAAACAAGGGCAAAGTGGGAATATACCCTAGGCCAAATAAGAGAATAAGAAAGAATTTCACCGAAGACTCAGACTGTGACCCCCCAAATAATATTTTTAAAAAACCCAAATTTAAAAAAGAAAAAGTAAACCCCCAACATCTACTACAGAGTGCCAAAAGAAAGAGCCCCAAAAAATTTTTTTCCCCGAAAGATTTTTCGGAAACAAAAAAAAAAGAGGACCCAATACAAAAAAAATCCCAAAAACCCCCCTTAATTCCCCAGATATAAACACTTCTAGAACCAAGATTAAAAAAAACCTTAGGGCCGTTATTGGGAAATTATAAAAAAAGACCCCTTTTTTTGGGCCCCTTAATACCGAAAAAACCCGGTATTATCTATAAAGGGCACCAAATAAAAAGAACCTATACCCCCATCGTCTTCAGGACCGCAGGAACCCCCCAAAAAAACCCCACTAATCCGGGGCTCTCCCTGCGGTTCATCGCAATGTTAGCGTTTAAGTTTTGACTAAATCAAAATCCCCTCTAATTAACTAAATTAACATTTTCCTTTAAAATAGCTAAACTTAAAAGCTCTTTGTAATTTATTAATCGATTGTGTTTGCAGTTAACAGTTTTGGGGCGAACAACTGACCTTTACATCCCCCCTTAATGGCTTGTATTAAAGAGGGAACCTATTTTCAAGCGCTCCCGCCACTGTAATGGGGGTTATAAAAGGACTTTAAAGTCTAAAAAACCCCCCCCAAATAGATAATTTCCCCGGAACAAAAAATCGTTTCCCAACTCTTCAAAAAGGGAGATTTGGAAAAATTAGGCTGAAACTCTATTCCCCAAAGGTCCAATGACTCCCGAACTTATATACTAAAGTAAAACTAAAATCCTAAAAGTTTATGGTTGGTAACTAAAAACCTAAAATTTATATCATGATCTTTTTACTTTATATAAGTGATGGACAAAAAGAGTTGTAGTTGTGTTAGGTTTTCCATAAATTTTTAAATTTTCTTATTAGAACCATTAATTTTTTCTGCCGGCTATTCCCCTTTCATTCCCGGGCTCTAGCATTTTTTAAAAAAAAAACTATTGGCTGTTTTTAATACATTTGGCACCTGTGTCAGTCTATACTGTCATTCTCGAAATTTATTCCCCAAATACGAGTTATAGAGGAAGCTTTAATATGGCTCTCTTGATAAAAAGCCCCACGTTAATTCCTTTTTACACCAGTTATAAATTTTTTTATTTTTCAAGGAGCAATAATTCAACTGATAGACTCCCTATACGTATATAGGGAACGTTTATAGGTAACAGAGTTACCCCCTAGCAATTTTCGGATGGGAACCCTTTTTATTTTGCAACATTCTAATGGGAAAACGCTCGGCACGCTTCAAAAATTTTAATTGTTGCCACTAACTCTATACAGAGGGCTTTCCCTAGATCTCCCCCTCCAAAAGCTACACATTTTCTTCATTTAAAAACCCTTTTCTAATAAGATACATTTGGAGGAAAAGCTCTATACCAATTTCTCATGCTACTTCCCCTTAAAAGGGGTAGCCCTTTTTTCCATTGGTCCCTTTAATCTTCCGGGGCACAGGTACCAATCATATCGTTTTTCTATCTCTTATTGATTGGTCCATTTACTTACCCCTACTACACCCTATCACATTGGTGCCCCTAGAAAAGAGCTCCTATTGGCCGGTCAAACCTGCCCCTTTCACTCCAACCCAATTAGAGCAATTTAGGAGAATTGAAAAAATTTTTGGGCGGTCGATCATATTTTTTTTAGGCCCTTTTATTTTAAATTTTAAATCACTACCCATTTTTTCCTTTAAATCCCCCGCCACTTTCCCCCTTACCCAAACTCTTTTTTTTATTTTTTTTATTTTCTTCTTTTTCATCTCATTGGTTTTATTTTTCTACATCCAACCCTTATCCCCTTTCCCCTTATAGTCACTTTTGTAAAAAAAAACACAGTTTATCGGGGTTTTATATATTTTTTTTTAGAACTCGTTACAGTCTAGAACCCCGGCTCATTCCTTTTTTTTTCTGGCCTTTCCCACTGACTCTCTCACACTGTTGATTGACACTTTGCTCTTCCCATTGTCCGAGTTGTCTTAACACGTCATTCACCTGTAACAACCAATTTCTTAACGTTCAGTATTACATATATCGGGGTCGTTTTTACAAATGTATCTTCTGATGAAGCGGGGCACACGCGCAAACGCGTCAATTTAATCTGATGTTTTTTTTTTAAAAAGGTGCGAGAATAACATCTTTCCTTTTTTTTAGAAAAAATACTTTTTTAAAAACCCAAAAAGCCTCAAAACTCGGGCTTTTCTTCAGCAAAGTGCGCCGGGGCCATTTTTCTTTAAACCTGATCAAAGGGCCCCCTTTTTCCACCGAAACCACGGGAGGGGAGTTTTTGGGGGACCTGCGGCTTTCCGTATTAAAAGGGGTACGGAATATAAATTTGCCCCTGGTAAGTGCTTATGAGTGTTGTGCCTCTAAAACTAAAAAGCGCAAATTTAAAGGGGGGGGGGGAGGGGAAAAAAACCCAAATTTTAAAAACCCCTTTTTTTCAATGTTTTTTCCTGAACAGTTTTAACAAAAAATTTGGGGGCCCCCCCCTCTTTTTTTTTTTTTTCCCGGGATACAGCTTTGGGAAAATCAGGGAAACATTGGTGAGAAGTTGATCGCAACTGGAGGATGGGGACATATTGGTGATCAACAGATCACAGCTCAATACATATTGGTGATCAGCTGATCACAGCTGGAAGATTAGGACACATTGGTGACGAGCTCACTGCATGTGGAAGATCAGGGTTCATTAGTGATCAGCTGATCACAGCTGGAAGATCAGATTGATGATAGCTTTAATTGATTGATGATAACATTGATGATAGCTCACCCCATATGGAATATTAGAACCTAATGGTGATCAGCTGATCATAGAGAGAAGATCAATGCACATTGATGATCAGCTTATCGCAGCTGGAGCATCAGGATAAATTGGTGATCAACTGATCACAGCTGGAAGATCAGGACAAATTGATGATAGCTCACCACATATGGAATATTAGAACCTAATGGTGATCAGCTGATCATAGAGAGAAGATCAGGACTAGTTGGTGAGAAGCTGATCGCAGCTGGAAGATCAGGACTAGTTGGTGAGAAGCTGATCACAGCTGGAAGATCAGGACACATTGGAGATCAGTTCACTGCAGACAGAAGATCCAACCCACGGTTGATCAGCTGACCATAGCTGGAAGATCAAGACACACTGGTGATCAGCTAATCGCAATTCTGAACAATCAGGACCCATTGGTGATTAGCTGATAACCGTAGATCTGGAAAATGAAACCCGCAGTGATGGACTGATACTGTTATATTGAGATGGCGGTGAAATGTGGCATTACATGGTGTCCATGGTGAATCTAAGTCACTTTTTGATAGGTTAATATGGGATGGGAGTAGCAGGTCTACCAACAGCCAGCATTCTCTCTGTCATGATGGGAGACACCTCCAATCCCTTGGATGTCAAAGTATATAATTTGTGGGACTAATTAAACAGTATTAATAAGGTCAAATTTTCTTTTTCCAAATTTTTTGTTTTTTCAAAAGTAATAAAACATTAAAAAAATGTTTAAATTTAGTATTGATGTAACGGTGCCAAAACACAAAATAAATTGCTATTTGTTTCCAATCTCCACAAAAAAAATCAATTGGGGGGAGGAATAAAAGTAGAAGGAAAAAAACCTTAATTTCTAAACACTCACACAAGGTTTCTGGAGCCCTGTTCTCTGACCACTAAGACCCTCTAAGACCCTTTTAATAATCATATTTTATTAAAAAGGGGAATTCTGAAACTTAAAAATGGTCGTCAGCTGGTGACTACACCATTCGTTCTTCATGTGACCCTCCAGCCAATCACAGGCTGCAGTGGTCTCTCACTGACTATGCTGCACATGACCACTGCGGCCTGTGAATGGCCGGAGAGTCACATGAAGACTAAATGGTGAAGTCATTGGCCAGGATGGGCAGGAAGGCTGCAGCGCTGGAACAGGTTCATCCTCATGACAAGCATTTTTTCAGAATTCCCCATTAATTAGATTCAGAATTTCCCTTTTATAAAAATAATTATTGAAAGGGTTGGATTACAGATATCTGGTTGCTGGGGGTCCTAGTTAGTGTCGGACTGGGGTACCTGGGGTACACCAGTAAAGCTGATTTTTGGGGCTCAATAATGGAATTGATGCCTGGGGCCTACCAGTGGAGGTGAATCTTGCGGCCACCAGTGGAGTTGATTTTTGGGGCCCTCCAGTGGAGTTGATTCTGTTGGCCACCAGTGGAGGTGAATCTTGGATCCACCAGTGGAGTCGATTCTGGTGGCCACCAGTGATGCTGATTCTTTGGCCCACCAGTGGAGTTAATTATTGGAGCCCACCAGTAAAGTTGACTCTGGGGTCCACCATCGGAATTGATTCTTGGGGCCAATCAGAGGAGTTAATTATGGGGCCCACCAGTGGAGTTTGATTCTTGGGACCCACCAGTGCTGTTGATTCTTGGGGACCACCGGTGGAGTTGATTCTTGGGACCCACCAGTGCAGTTGATTCTTGGGGACCACCGGTGCAGTTGATTCTTGGGGACCACCGGTGGAGTTGATTCTTGGGGCCCAGCAGTAGAGTTGATTCTTGGATAACACCAGTGGAGTTAGTTCTGTGGGCCAAACAATAGAATTGATTATTGGGGTTCACCAGTGGAGTTCATTCTTGGAGTCCACCAGTAGAGTTGACTCTTGGGTTCCACCATGGGAATTGGTTCTTGGGGCCAATCAGTGGAGTTAATTCTTGGGGCCCAATAGAGAAGTTCATTTGGGGGCCCACCAGTGAAGTTAATTCTTGGGGTCCAATTTTGAACATGACTCTTGCACTCTTCCTTTTCTACCTCTTCTTTCTCTGCCTGTCTTCCTAAAAGGGTCCCATCATGCCCAAGGGCCCACCAGGGATTTCTCCTACTCTCCTGTGGGCCAGTCCAAGCCTGGAAACTGGAGCAGTGGCCACGTGTGCCCATGCCACTCCAATGCCTATGAGACTGCTGAAGATAACTGAGTGCAGCCACTTTGTCACCTATTCTGTAGATAGGAGATCCATTTTTACCTTGGTGTGCCCCTTTATAGTTAAATACACTCAAAAATGTTGCCACAAAAAAAGTTCTAAAATCATGCCATTATTTGCCTTGGAGGCAAAAAGTTCTATGACAATAAAAAATGAGTTGGTTGAGAGGATGAGATAATTTTTCAATAATTTTTCAATATTTTTAAAAACTTATTAAAGTAAAAAATTTACAACACTCTCCTCTTCTGGTTTCTCCATTGTGGTGCTGTCGATGCTCAGGTCCTTGATCGATGAGGTCCTGCGTATGGCTCATGTAATGCTGCAGCCAATCACATGCCGTCCATGCAGGCACATGATCTCTGAGGCCAATGATTGGCTTAGGAACACGTGAGTCATGATCAGAACGTCATTGGTGGGGACCTCGGAGCTATGGAAGCAACTGGAACAAGGGTGACAGGAAAGGTAAGTCCAGGTTAATTTTCTGGGAGGCAGTAGGCAAGTTTTTTAAGAAAAAAAATCGGAAAATGTTAAGGTCTCAATAGCCATAAATTTAATAAAACTTTTCCATCTCCATAGGCATATCGGGGCTTGTTTTTTGCAGGACAAAAAAAAACTACTCACTCCACGTTTGCGTTTTTTTTTTTTTTTAACAACGTTCCCTCTTCAGTATAAAGGATGTTTTATTTGTGTTCTGCAGGTCAGTATGATTCTATTGATACCAAATATTTAGGGTTTTCTTACTTTCAAAAAATTACAAACATTCTGTATTTCCTAAACTTGCCCCGCAGCGTCATTTTCTGTGACCACTAAGGTTTTTATTTTTCCATCTATGGACCTGAGTAAGGGTTCGTTTTTTTCGGGCTGAAGTGTCATTTTTATTGGTTTAATTTTGGGATCTATACAACTTTTTGATCCCTTCTTATTCCAATTTTTTGGGGACATGAAATGATCAAAAAAAAAACGCAATTTTGGTGTTTGGAATTTTTTTCTTCTTTGGTGTTCAACAAACGGGGTAAATGATGTAATATTTTAATAGATCGGCCTTTTATGGAGGTGGCGATACCAATTATGTGTAAATTTTTTATGTTTTTATTTGTAAAAGGGGGGGGCATTTCAACTTTTAGCATTTTTTTATTTTTTTATAATTATTATTTTTTTTTTCTCATTTAGTCATCCTAGGGTACTTAACCACTGGGGGAGTTCGATCAATTGTACACCCTTTTGCATTATATGAATAATCAGAAGGGTGTACCAAAATGGTGATTCTATTACTTCCTGCTTTGGGCAGGAAGTAACAGAGCGCTTTACACGGTGGTGATGGAAGCCTTCATTAGGCTTCCAGCTGCTATGGTAACCAACCGACACCCCACGATCTCATTGCGGGGGTGCGGATCGGAGGGCGGAATGGTACACAGCACTGTTCCTCATTCATTTAGTTGCCATGGCAAAATCTAAAGGGTTGAACAGCAGGAAACAGAGCCGGCTCCGATCTCTGATGTTAGCAGTGGGTGTCAGCTGCCATTAGAAGCCAGCATTTGCCTCCTGTGTAGCAGGCTTACTGAGTAAGCAAGCTACATAGGACCTTACCGGCAATAGCACGCACACATATGTCCATTGTTGGTAAAGGGTTCACATGATGATAACGAAGGACCTTACAAAGTTGAGTAACCAGCTAGTGGACATGAGAGTAATGAACAGAACATCATTGGTGAGGGGCCGATGGGGAACATCGGAGCTCAGGCGGCGCCAGAAGACATAAGTACTGGTTAATTTTCTAGTTTAGTGTAGTGGAGGGTGGTAGGTAAGTTTAAAAAACCAAAAATATTTAAGGTCTAAAATAGACAGGGTTACGTAAAGGTTTAAGATGGAGGTAACCAAAGAACTCACAAAGTTGGGTGACTATCATTGGTGGGGAACATTGGAACTCAATCGGTGCCAGACAATGTAAGCACTGGTTAATTTTAGCATTCCTTTAAGGCCCAAATTAGAGGGATCACTAGAGGTTTAACACGGTGATAACCAAGGACCTCACAAAGCTGGGTGACTAGCTAATGGATTCGTGAACATAACATCATTGGTGAGGGGCTGGTGGGAAACATCGGAGCTTATGTCAGGTGACATAAGTACAAGTCTATTTTCTAGTGGTAGTAATGTTTTATAAAATAATTGTAAAAATTGTTAAGGCCCAAACTAGACGGGTTACTAAAGGTCTAAGATGGTGGCAATCAAGGACCTCACACAGTTGGGTAACTAGCTAATGGACTTGTGAATCATGCCGGGAACATTATTGGTGGGAAACATCGCAGCTCTGAAGGCAACTTGGACAAGGGCAACAGGAAAAGTAAGTACAGGTTAATTTTCTATTTTAGCACAGTTATTTTTATTTAAAAAAAATTGGAAAATCTTTAAAGTCCAAAATAGATGGGTCACTAAAGGTTTAAGATGGTGGTAATCAAGGACCTGGCTAACTTGGGTGATTAGCTAATGGACTTGTAAGTCATAAGCAGAACATCACTGGTGAGGGGCCGATGGGGAACATCAGAGCTCAGACGGTGCCAAAAGACGTAAGTACTGGTTCATTTTCCAGTTTAGCCCAGTGGGAGAGGGTAGGGAAGTTTTTTAAAAAATATTGGAAAATCTTTAATAGTTAGGTCACTATGGACCTCATGTGTGAAACAGATATATGTCTAAGACTTTCTTTATTTTCCATAGCAACCAATTAGAGCTCCCCTTTGATTTTTTCAGAGCACTATAAGAAATAAAAGGGGTGGTAGGCAAAATTTATTTAAAAAAAATTTAAAAATCGTTAGGTCCAATATCGATGCGTCACAAAAGGTTTAAGATTGTGATAACCAAGGACTTGAGTCATGAACGGAACATCATTGGTGGGAGACCAATGTGGAACATCGGAGCTCACACGGCACCAGAGGACGTAAGTGCTGGCTAATTTTGCAGTTTAGCATAGTGGGGGGGCATGAACAGAACATCATTGGTGAGGGGCCGGTGATTTGTTTTCTAGTTTAGTATAGTGGGGGTTGTAGGTAAGTTTAAAAAAAAAAAAATGTGAAAAATTTTTAAAGTCTAAAATAGATAGGTCATTAAAGGTTTGTTTTCTAGTTTCACTATATTATCACTTTCACCTTGGACCAAACATTTTTCTCATTGGTCAATGTGCAAAATGATAGCGCAAGGGTCTCCACTGACCCCACATTTTACTTGTGCAGGTGTGTTGCAAAGTACAAGCAACTATGTGGAGTCTCGACTAACCAACATGCTGGACAATTGGCTTTTACCTCATGTGTGTTTTTGCCTTTCTCTGGATCAACACTATAGGACAACAGGATGAACTGGATGGACGTTTCAGTCTTACAAACTATAGTAGTAGTCAAGGACCTGACAAAGTTGGCCGCCCAGTTAATGGAGTCATGAGTCATTCGTGTAGGACTAGAACATCGGAGCGATGTAGACAACCGGAAGAGTAATCAAAGCTCAATTTAGTTTTTCTATGGCAGTGTAAGGCTGTAGGCAAGTTTTAAAAAAAATATTAGAAAATCTTTAAGACCCGAAACAGATTACTAAAGGTTTGAGATTTTTGTAACCAAGGACCCACAAAGTTAGTCTACCATGCAAGTGTTCCTCAACACCATTCCTCAGGAAACTACTGTAGATTACCTAAACTGAAATTTTAGAATGTGTAAGATCCTGGTGACCTCATGACCTACACAAAAAAAATTATAAACATTAGCAGTAAACCCCAACTTAATTGTCCCATTTCCAGCACCCGAGATGTTCCTGGTCACTGACCTTTAAATACCAAGAGTCCCCAAGAGTCCTGACCCCCAAGTCCCATAACAAACAGGCACGCTCCCACATTCAACGCTGAATTTCACATCCGTATGAACTTTATCTTGGAAAAAAATATTTTTGTCAAATTTCCTACATTTCCAACAGATGGCAGCACAGCACAGCAGATAGAGACTGAGAGAAAATAAACACGGATTCGTCATTTGATTAAGAATATTTATCAGCTGTTATAATACAGAACTGAAAACAGGAAAGTCCAGGAAATTCTCTTCCGTTAGTATATTTCTTTTTAAAATTTTTATTTTTTTTACAAAATATACAAAAAAAAATTCCGCTTCTTCCAAGGTGTTTACATGCTCATAACACATGATGAAGCTCCCTGATTTGTAGGTCTCATGCGTCTACAGTATCTTATAAGCCATTACCATCCCATAACCAGATGGGAACAACCCCGAAGAAATCTGCTACATTCTGAGAGAAGGACCTTTAAGTAGTGGACAGCAGATGGTTAGTGGTGCTAGATTCTATTGAGCCCTATGAGACCGAGTTCCCCTATAGCGGTTGGGACAGGAGGGCATTTGCTCACTTTTTTTTTCAATGTAGCTGGCTCGGACCCATGAGGGAGGATAAAGATCATTTAAAAACATTGCGGAGGGTGAATGCGCCGCACCCAACCACTCTATAAGAACCCGTGCCCAACAGTGTATAAATACATTTCATATCTTCATGATTTTGACCAAGATGTTGAGTTCTCCCTCCCCTCCCCCTTCTTTTGGCTCATTGAAATATTCTGTAAACAGCAATTTATTTTTTATTTTTTTCAAAACAAAGATACCTTGTAACATGAAGGAAACCATCACCTCTCCCAGGCTCGATAACTCCCTGAGGACCAGTCCTTGGTTGGCACAAATGATAAAGGGTTCCTTGGAATATAGGCTCCCAACCTCCCTTGGTTGGCAAGAACAGTAAGGGGGTAGAGGGTTCCTTGGAATTTATGTACGATACCTCCCATAGGAACCAATCCTTGGCATTAATGGTAAGAGGGTAGAGAATTCCTTGGAATACATGCTCAGTCTCTCTCTAAGGACCAATCCTTGGTTGGCACGAATGGTAAGGGGTTAGAGGGTTCCTTGGAGGATATGCTCGATACATCCCTAATGACCAATCCCTGGCATAAATGGTAACAGGGTAGAGGGTTTCTTGGAATATATACTTGATACCTCCCTAAGGACCCTTCCTTGGTTGGCATTAACAGTAAAGTGGTAGAGGGTACTTTGGAACCTATAATAGATAACTCCCTAAAGACCATCCACTAGTTGGCATGAAAATTAAGGAATAGAGAGTTCCTTGGAAAATACCGTGTTTTTGATGCCACCCAAAGGACCAACCGTTGGCATAAATGGTAAGGGAGTAGAGGGTTCCTTGGAAGATATACTCGATACTTCCCTAAGGACGAATCCTTGGCATCTATGGTGAGGGGGTAGAGGGTTCCTTGGAATACATGCTCAATATCTCCCTATGGACCAATCCTTGGTTTCCACAAATGGTAAGGAGGTAGAGGATTCCTTGGAATATATGTTTAATACTTTCCTGAATGTTAAAAGGGTAGAGGGCTCCTGGGAACATATTTTCAAAACCTCCCTAAAACCAATCCTTGGTTGACATGAATGGTAGACGGTTCCTTGAAATATATTCTTGATACCTCCCTAAGGACCAATCCTTGGTTGGCTTGAATGGAAAGGGTGTAGAGGGTTCCTTGGAAGATATTCTCGATACTTCCCTAACGACCAATCCCTGGCATATATGACAAGTGGGTAGAGGGTTTCTTGGAATATATACTTGATACCTCCCTAAGGACCATTCCTTGGTTGGCATGACTATTAAAGAGTAGTGGGTTCCTTGGAAAATATTTTTGAGGCCTCCCAAAGGACCAATCCTTTGCATGAATGGTAAGGGAGTAGAGGGTTCCTTGGAATATATGCTTGATACCTCCCTGAGCACCAATGCTTGGTTGGCATGTGTGGTAAGAGTGTAGAAGGTTCCCTGGAATATATGCTTGATAACTCCCTGAGGACCATTTCTTGGTTGGCATGAATGGTAAGAGGGTAGAAAGTTTCTTGGAATACATGTATTATTTGCAAGATCCTGCTTAGGGCATGGCACCAAATCAAAAAGAAGGGATAAAACTGGCCAAATATGTATAGATAATAAAAATCTAATCCTCAATGATTGTTGGAACATTTGTCCTTGTGATTACAAAAGTAACAGAAATCAGCTCTTGGACTGAAATTTTTTGTTCAATTGGGTTAGGGCTACATGGAAACTTTTTGTGGTGCTACTGGTTGAGCGAATGATGGCTGCAGTCCAAAATATTGCATACAGCTTGATGTATACTTGTGGACTGCAGGTCCGAATCAATCAATAGCGTTACAAAAAGTGTAGCTGAGGCCTTATGGTGGTGAAGGAGTCAACTAAAAAAATGAATTTGTGTCCAGTTGGTTTAAGACAAGCTATCCATGAAACATCTAAAACTGGGAGTGACTGGTGGAGGCCAAAAATACCCCAAGCACTTCCGCTTTTGGTCTGAGCCAATGTGGTGGAATAAACAGGGCCAGGAAGAGGGCTAGAAAGATTAGGAAGCTGTTTAGGGAATCATTTAGGAACGGGGTATGTATATGGATATTGTAAAAAACAACAATGATGATGGAAGAGAAGTGAAGGAGGAAAACTAGAGAAACTGGGGCACCTTAGTACATGGTAATGCATGGGAGTGTGGCTAGCTGACCCAAAAGGGACTTTTATGGGGTGATGACTATATGGTGAAACTATTGCTTAATAGAGGATGCCAGTAGTTGGTATCTCAGGATTGCTAGATATACTCCATTGGCCCTATTGGACATTACAGCTATAGATTTTTTGTCTTTCTTTTGTGAAATATACCAAGGTCCCAAAGGAGGAGAAGGAGGAGGGGTTATTAAAAATGTAGGTTTTTACCTAAGGGTAAGTTCATTGCCCTCATACTGAACTTTTGATACAACTCAGTATGACCATAAATTTGGGGTAACTTACATTTCTTTAAATTTAGGTTACATCGCCTCATAGAGACACATGGAGTCCATATAGGTCTAAAATAAAGGCCATATGGTATTCTCCTCATATGCTACTACAGCATATGATGGTTCATCTAAGAATGTTGTAGAACTTGGTACAGTGCCCAAAGTTAAGGAATGGGTCCTCTTTAAAGGGTATGGGCACTTTTGCAACTATGGTCTTACAGTTCCAATGTTAATCAACATGATTAATGTTGCTTGAATAGAGCCCTGTTCTTTATTTTTAATGACAAGAACTTTGATTTGGGACATCCTGAATCCAAATTTTTCTCTAACCCTATCCCTAACAATAGTCGTAACTGAAAACCCTAACCTTAAAGAGTACCTATCACCTCCAGAGAAACCTCATGAAGTAACAGGAAACTAAAATACAAACACTTTCTCAAATAAGCTTCATTAGGAAAATCAAAGCATTTCCCCTGTAATTCAGTTTAAAAAAAAAGCGCTGGCCCTTTAAGACAGCTCTGAAGTCAGGCCAAGTTGGCACATGACAGCTTGATGGATGATTACGTTGACAGTGGTGTTGCTTCTGAGCTGGAAGAGTCCATTGTGCAGGGGGGGAGCCAGGAAGTCTACATCATGAGCACACGATTTTCTCTGGGCTGCTTTGTCTGTGCTGGATATAACATTAGCAGCAGTGTAATTTAGATGCCTGTAGATCCTGTCACACTCTGTCCTCAGTGTGCTGTGCTTGCAGTATATGTAGTGAGAGGCTCAGATCATTCTGTACAAGCAGCTATGCCCTCAGCTCCCCCTGCACAGTTGGTATCTCTCAACAGAAAGAATCCCTTGGCTCTGCTAAGAAAGTGAAAGTAAAATCTATCCCCCTGGAATACGGACATCAGCCCTCTGCATTGCTAATGACATGTATTGGAAAAAAGACTTATAAATTCATCTACTACTATATTTTGTGTTTGTGTGGAGGTGATAGGTTCTCTTTAAGTTAGGGTTAAGGTTGTTTAAGGAGTTTGGGGGGGGTAACTTACCTGTCAGCAACATGACCCTCCCATTGTGGCCTAACTTATGGTCTTACGGTCTGGATGTCCCTTATGGTTACTCCAACAATGTTATGGTAACCGGTAGTGACGTTGGATGAGAAGTTAGGTCACAACAGGAGCGTTGCATCACTGGACGTGCAAGTTATCCCCACTAAAAACACCTTAAACAGCCTCAACTCTAACCTAGGGTTTGGGTTATGGTTATGTTTAAGGAAAGGGGTAGAGATAAAATTTGGCATTCACGACGTCCAAACCTGATTTTTTTCCCAAGCTTGGTGGAACCTGTGCTGAACCGAACAGGACCCCATAGGAGCAACAATGAATTATCATTTTTTGATAATTTTTTTTTACATAAATCGATTCGGGTCGACCCAAACCAAGATGCTTGGACCCAGGTCATGCTTGACTTTGATCCAAATCTGAAGCCTAACAATAGTCTTAATTAAAAATCTCCATTTTTTCTGTGTGTACAACTAATTTCGACCTATGTGGTTACAGATTGTGGACAACGTATCTGGAAATTGACCCTATAGGGTAGCAGAGTAATAACTGCAGGATAAGACTACACTGGGTTTGTTTGCAGCCCGCATGGGAGCTGTATACACAAAACATTAGGAGATCTTGGACCAAGAATGGTTGCGTCATTGATTTGTATTATATTTGAGATGCAATGAAGTAATCAAAGCAAGGTTGCAAAAGTTTTCACGCAAGCTGTGTGCATCCTTTTCGGGATGACATCTGATCCATAATACGTGCATAGGATAACCGCACTAGACACAAGGTCATGGTGGATCCCAGTATAAGCCTCCTGCTCGGTGACGACAGCTGGTGCTAATGTTTCTGCAGTGTCTTAGTGTCTACCGTTCCCTCGACTGCATTGTACTGCAGCCAGGGACACTGATGTTTGAGAGTCGCAATGCTTCACAGACCCGGCTGCCTCACCAGTATCAAGGAAAATGCAGTCAAACATCGACTGTGCAGAACTATCCACTCCAGGAGGGGGTGAGGAGTCAGAACTTTTTGCAACTATGTGTAATAGGGATTGGTAAAATAATAAAAACGGTATACATAATAAAAAGACCTAAGATCTAGAAGGGACTAATTACTGGAAAATACATATCCCCTCCTTGTCTTCACATAGAAAAAAAACGGATAGCCCTCCAAATGTCTGATCCAGTGGTATTTCAGAATACGGGATGGGTAAATTGATTTAAAGGATTTGATTTCAAAGCCTAATAGGTGGCGGTCCCGCCTTTGGGCCCTCCATCTATCTCGGCTCAGAATTAGGAACCGGTGGCACTTGTGTACAACTCTCCATTCTGTTCTATAGGAGTTCTGAGTAAGAAACACAGTGCTCCCCTGTACTGGGAACTCCCATAGAACAGAATGGAGAACACAGCACTCCCCTGTACTGGGAACTCCCATAGAACAGAGTGGAGAACACAGCTCTCCCCTGTACTGGGAACTCCCATAGAACAGAATGAAGAACACAGCGCTCCCCTGTACTGGGAACTACCATAGAACAGAATGAAGAACACAGCGCTCCCCTGTACTGGGAACTACCATAGAACAGAATGGAGAACACAGCGCTCCCCTGTACTAGGAACTCCCATAGAACAGAATGGAGAACACAGCACTCCCTGTACTGGGCACTCCCATAGAACAGAATGGAACACAGCGCTCCCTGTACTGGAAGTCCCATAGAACAGAGTGGAGAACACAGCGCTCCCGTGTACTAGAAACTTCCATAGAACAGAATGGAGAGAACACAGCCCTCCCCTGTACTGGGAACTCCCATAGAACAGAATGGAGAACACAGCGCTCCCCTGTACTGGGAACTCCCATAGAACAGAATGGAGAACACAGCGCTCCCGTGTACTGGAAACTTCCATAGCGGAGAATGGAGAGAACACAGTGCTCCCCTGTACTGGGAACTCTGATAGAACAGAATGGAGGACACAGCGCTCCCCTGTACTGGGAACTCCGATAGAACAGAATGGAGAACACAGTGCTCCCCTGTACTGGGAACTCCCATAGAACAGAATGGAGAACACAGCGCTCCCCTGTACTGGGAACTCCCATAGAACAGAATGGAGAACACAGCGCTCCCCTGTACTGGGAACTCTGATAGAACAGAATGGAGAACACAGTGCTCCCCTGTACTGGGAACTCCCATAGAACGGAAGAGTCGTGCACAAGCACAACTGGCCCTCTATTCTAAGCAATGCTTTCAGAGGCCCGTTCCCGAGATAGCTATAGAGTCCCAAGGGGGCGACCCGCAGCTATCAGACTTTGACGGCATATCCTACCAATATGCCATCAATGACAACCCCTTTACGTACAGCGTGCCATTAAAGTGCATGATGGAAACACCCCTTTAAGGAATTTGACTGCAAAGATGAGAATTACCTTCATTCTCAATGTCAGGACTTCATTCTCAGATTGGCACCAAATACTAAGACTAAGGACTGACCACTCTCATTGCAGTTAAACCGAATTAAGGACTATGGAAATCCAGTAAGAAGCTTAACCAAAACTAATTTGGCCACAACAGAGGGTTCTTAATATTTTCTGAAATGTTCTCAGATGCCTTTACCAAGTCTTTCCCAGTCAAAGGTGACAACTTTTATGTGGGCTACCATACCGAGTGCCATAATTACAGTATGATTGAACTGCTGGTCATACTGTAGCTATGGATTCCAAGATGAGTTGAAACCAATGTAGTTGGCAAAGTTCTGCTACATCTATAAATCACTGACCCCCTATGTTCGGTTATGTTATATCAAAAATTCAAGGGCTAATATTAGATATATGGGTCAAGAGTAGGTTTCAGTTGTCCACATTACACTGGTGTGAACAGGTACTGATCAAATGTGCAGTTTTTTAATAGGCAGATGCCCCCCTTGTGGATGGGTGTTTGAGCAACTGATCATTAGTGAGCTCAACCTATTACATTTCTCCCATGTAGTACTGGGGATAATAATGCCCCCTACTGGAAATAGTTCATTGCCCAGCCATCCAGCTGTAAGTATGGCCTTGTGTCTATGTTTTAACATTGCACCTTGGTCCATTGGTGGGCAGATCCAAACACAGCAAAGCAATCTTCCCACCCAGGAGGGGCATCCTGTTACAAGATTCATGAAACAACAGGACTCGAAATACCAATTTCCTAAACAAGGAAGGGCATCCTACTAACAGATTGATGAATCAAAAGGACTCGAAGTACCAAGTTGGCCACCAAGGAAGGGTATCCTACTAATCAATAGGATTCGAAAAACAAATTTGGCCACCAAGGAAGGGCATCGTTCTAACAGATTTATGCATCAGCAGGAAATGAAATGCCAATTTGCCCCCTGTTGAAGGGCATCCTGATAATATATTCTTAAAGGGGTTTTGCCACGATCTCATTTCATACCTTCTGCATTCAGCTCTTCAGCTCTGTGTGCTCAGAAGGGGGCGTGTGTGATTTGTTTGAATTACATAACATGTGACCCAGCAGGATGACATCACCAGGCCTTTCCTCTCTCTAGTCAGAGAAAGGTCTGTTTATTTACAGAGGTACAAGTAGCTACACTGTAGCCTAGAGGTAATGCTTTTTACCTCCTGACACAAGGATCCTGGGTTCAAATCTCTGCAGGAACCAAACCCGTGGATTTTTTTTTCTTTATCAATATCTTTATCAAAAGCTCATTGAGGTTTCTTTTTTAATTTATTTGCACTGTTTGACTTATTAATAAGGAGTACAGAGGACGGGAGTAGAATGACAGCACCTGGGGTTTGAACACTCAGTAGCTGCCTGAGAGGAGAGGTTATGTCTGGGCATGTGCGACCAGGCCTGAGGAGCTCGCAGCCCTGGTCGTATCCCCTGGAGACGAGCTGTAAACAATGGATCACTAAAAGGGCAGCTAAAGCAAAAACGGTGCAGAATTTTTAATAAGGATGAATGGTGAAAATGTTTATTATTTAATTTGCAAGCTTCTCACGTCAATTTTACTTCGTGGCAAAACCCCTTTAAGTCAACAGGACTTGAAATGCCCATTTGGCCACTGAGGAAGGGCATCATACTAACAAAATCATGAAGCAAGATACCAGTTTGGCCACTAAGGAAGGGAGGTATCCTACTAACAGATCGTAAATCAACAGGGCTCGAAATACCAATTTGGCCACCAAGGAAGGGTATCCTACTAACAGATACATGAATCAACTGAACTCAAAATGCCAATTTGACCAGTGGATAGGACATTCTGCTAACAAAGTCACGTATCAACAAGACTCAAAATTCTTATTTGCCAAGTGGGAAGGGCATTCTGCTAACAAAGTCATGAATCAACAGGACACAAAATGCCAATTTCCCCACCAGGGAAGGACATCCCACCAACAGATTCATAAATGAACAGGACTCAAAATACCGGAGATTGATTTTGACACTCCATACTTCTAAAGTCTTAGGATAGTGAAGTATTTCCCAGTATCGGGTAACCTCTACTGAGTCAACTGAGCTTCATAAAAAAAATTCCAAAAAATTCCAGTGCCATGGACTTCCCCCTCGAATTTGGTTGCCTTCAATGCTACAAAGTATCTAAGTTCTCAGTTGTATTATGCATTAGAAAAACAATTTGGACATTCATTTTTTTTCTTTTTTTTTCTTATTTTGTACCAACATCACTCAAGAAATTCATGCGGCAGGCCGGGCATCTCAAAGACTTACACAAGATGCAGGAAACTGGGTTTTATGGGTTTTTTCTTTAAGTTTTTCTATCTGCCACAGCCAATGTAAACATAGCAGGAGGACGATACTAATTTCTGACTGCCTAGGTAACCTCAGACCCAACGAGCAATTGAAAGAGTCATTAGGGAGTGTGTATAAAAGATTCATTCAGGCATATCCAATCCCCCATCTCCCCCATGTTTAGTGGGTGCCCAGCACCCATTCACTAAGAAGAAGGGCACCTATCAAATCCAATAATGCCCATTTCGAGTGGTAATAGACCTATGAGCAGGAGCAACCTCTGACCCAATTATTGTATTAATCAAGCCAAATGATCTACCCTATCCCCATAAAAATAGTGGTATCCATACATTTTATAGAGTACTACCATGCAAGCCATACATACCCACATTAGTGTGCTGCCAAGCATTCCACCCTACAGGCGGCTGGCACATCGAATGCCGCAAAGCTTTGCTGTAAATATCGAGATTCTGTATTCAAGTCATTAAGAAGGTGTACGCACCCCTGGTAATATTAGAACTATTAGTATTAGAGACATTCTTAGGTGGCCACAATGCATATTTTTTTTAGAGGACATATGGAAAAGTCAAAATGTATGCATGGATTATTTTGAAGAAATTTTTTTTCTATATTTCCAAAAATATTAAAACTCCTCCCACCCTGATTTAATTAGTCAAGCGATATATATATAAGGGTAAAGGCAGCACCTGTCTGGAACCCATTACCATGCCGGTGAGTTAATGCTCTACTACGATGGTCTCCAACCTGTGGTTCTCCAGTTCTTACAAAAATAAACTACAAATCCCAGCATGCTGAGGGTCTTAATTTCTGGAAGAGCTGGAAAGCCATAGGTTCTACTATAACAATGCAGCAACTGGTTAATTGACATCATATTTAGAAGAGGAAATAAAAACAGTGAATAAGACATTCATCTATCACAGGCCTACACAACATAAGGCCCGAATGTCGCTTGTGGCCCACAAAGGATTTCTGGTGGCCCTCAAATGGGACCGCAAAGGGGTAGGGCTTGAAGAAACTCTGCCCCAGAACAGGCATTGCCAGCCAGTCTGTGGGCATTCCCAGTCAAAGCCCTCCAAGGTAGTTCTGTGGTGTTTCCTGTGCGGCCCAGGTGTGTTCTACCAGGTGGTCTGAGGGCATTTCTGAGCGAACCCAGACAGTTTTTACCTCCCCACCCCCAAGTTGTGCAGGTCTGATATCACATTTGTTTGAAACTAACAGGGGTTAAAAAATTACCATCTGATCTTTCTCCGACCTATGTAAAAAAATTTTAAATATTTTAGCAAAAATACACTTATTGGAATCCTAGACTTAGTCTGCTCAGCTTGGATAGTGTATGAGATGGTATGAAGTTAAATGTTTAAGTGCACATGTCACCAGGATGGGTTCCCTTGGTTATGATGTCCTCAAAAAAGTTGGCAAAACTGCACCCAAAATATTTTCCTCCAAGAGTCAAGATTCTCATTTAGAAAGAACTAAAAGAGGTAACGTTCTTCATTAGGGAGAGGCACCATGTAGGTGCTTGCAGACTTATACACCATAACTCACTTCACTGAAATTTAAATATATACTAAAAGGCTTATGTGAAATGAGCTAGGACTCACGAAGCCTTACAATGTAACTGGGGTCAAACCCAACCAGATATTCAACTGCGGCCACCTGTTTTGGATTGTTTGCCCCTCATCAGAGCAGAGTAGAATACTGGTTGGCTGGATGAGAGGCTCTATGGGTAGCTTCAAAATTGTGATGTTCCTCATTAGCCTTTGTTCATTGTTGATGGGGTGCATGCATGGAAATCATTTCTCCAAGCCCCTCACAGGCCATTTAGTAGACTCAATTATATATACGTGCTCAACATTACTAGAGCAATTGTATGACCCAGTCCTGGTGACAGGTTCCTTATACACAACACAAAAACTAGCCATAAATCTTAGAGTTGTTTCATGGAGGATCCTAATGTGTATGGAGACTGTCCAAAAACATCTCCCACTGGGTAAAATATGGGACCATTGGGTTGGGTTCAACCTTTTTGACCCCATTCTTTTCCCCATTAGGAAGCAAAGATCCCCCACTAAAATGACTTGCATATTTGGCAAGGCCTGTACGTCTTTATGGCCAGCATAGGATAAATAATGATCATGATGTCTATGGAAAAAAAAAAAATCGAAAAAGATTCAGGATTTTGGTTATGACCCTGGCAAACAATGAAAGAAAAATATGAAAATCTTATATAGAGATATATATATAGAGAGAGGTATAGGACATTTGTAACCTGTGAATAAAGTTTTTCGAACATCATAAAGTTTGGCTCTTGTGTACATAATACGAAAACTCTGTAGACATCAATTTTCAGGCACATAAACACTGGAGATCCAGTATTTCAGTCAAGAGTCCACTTGGTTATACCTTGAAAGGTATGTTCCCCTCTTACTTTTGCCACTCTGATGGATTTGCAGCATAAGCAGATTCAATTGAAAAGTTCCTTTTACTTTGCGTTCACCCACTGGGTAATGACGACACATGAAAGCTTCAGCCCTTCACTGGGTGAGAAGATAGGATTCGAAGGCTACAACTCAACCAGAGGCTGGTTGACCCATTGGTGATCACGTAGAGCAATCACTAGAACGTGTTGCATTGGGTGGACCAAACAGATCTGAATTCCTAGTCACTCATTGACCATTATACCCTCCCGCAACTTTGCCCCGCTCCAAGATCACCAGGAGGGAACCTTCTGTAGATCACAACCATTTCCCCAAAAAATTCTTCCATAGATCCTATTGCTTGTTCATCTAAAGTGGACGACCCACGCTTCCTGAGAAATGGTGGAACTAAAGGTTCAGACATGGTCTCACCAGGATCGGACAGACCATGACAGGACATCTAGTTCTACAACTGCTTAAGAAATACCTGCAAGCCAAGTCCATTAAGAAAAAACAAAAAAAACCTAAAGATTTAACAAAATGTAATAATAATGGGACATTTTGGGGAGAGAAAATAGGTGGATTCATTAGCCAAACACAATACAATGGCCCAGTATTCGGACGTCGATACAACGATGATTACCAAGACCCTAAAGAAATTCCAAAAACTAAAAAAAAAAATACTTATTATACATAATAAATTCTGGGAAAGGATGCAAAACAGGATTGGGAGCCTGTCATCTCAAAATGTGACTAAATACTAGAAGGACAAAAAAATAGATCTTAGGAATCTTTTTTAGACGGTGAGGGATCTTCTTGATACCATTAAAGGGGTTTTCTCATCGTGCAGTTTCACAAAGTCGCAGGTAGCTTCAGACTCCCACTTCCTGTTCAGGCTATGGGTGGTCCTATAGCAGCGATTAGCATATTTAGCTCCTCTATAACTAGCTGAGCATTACAGTGACATAAGTGCAAGAGATGTAATCTATAGTAAACAAAGCTACAGAGTTCAAAGGACTGAAAACAATTGCTTACCAAGGAAAACAGCTAATCTTGTTAGAGATAATGGGCGACACGTATGAACGTGGCTGCGCCAGGTATCTGGCGTCTTTTCAGCCCGATATCAGGCGCAGCCCCGTTCATACATGTTTAAATCTCCCGCACGCCATTCTCGGGCGCATTACATAGCGCCTGCGGCGCTTTGTAATGCGCCTGATCTCGGGGGCATGCGGGAGGCGGGGAGCACTGGAACCATAGCGAAGCTAGATATTTATAGCTTCGCTACGGTATTTCTAGTCATATTACAGCTGGAACAGTTATACCACTTTCGAAGTGGTATAACTGTGCCAGAATTGTCACCCTAGTGCTAGAATGCACCTAATTTATGACCTGCTGTAGAGCGGGTTCATAAATCAGGCGCATTCTATACCATTATTATTCGCGTGAAAGTTGGCGTTCACATGCCAAATTTCATGCATGTCGCCCAAAGACCCTGCGCCATCCGACCATGGTGACGTCACTCCCTGCTCTCTGTCTAATCAGGAAGGGAGATATGGATGGTAGGCTGGAGACACTTGTTTGCACTCAGAGCAGATAGGATTTCTCTTATCTCCTGACCACGGCAATATCAAAAAAGAATAACGGTTAGGTGTTCGTCCATGATGCACTCAGAGCAGATAGAATCTCTCTTATCTCCTGACCAGGGCAATATCGAAAGAGCAACGTATTTAGTAAAAGTCTTCATTGACCCAATACATGTTGAAAGCTAATCACTGTAGTGAGAAAACCCCTTTAAGTCATGTTAAGTGGTGATGGTGGTTTGGGAGGTTTTACAGAGATAGACCGGTTAGGTGTTCGTCCATGATGACGGGTATGATAAGAAGAATAAAGTGCTGGAGTGACGCGGGAATGGGATACTTATTTTGTTAGCTGGTGATTTGTAGGGAGAAAGAGACGGGTGGGTTGGGGAGGAGAGGGGCTCCTTAGCACCATCTTCAATGAACAAGATAACTAGTTGGATTCCAAGCAAGGTGGATGTTACAAAAATAAAGCCTTTAATGGGGCTTAGTGTGAGTGCGAGGAGCTGAACCGAGTACGGGAGGCACATATGTTATTCTGTGTTGGAAGCCCCGGGGCTGTGCTTGGCACTACAAGGACGAGTTCTAGTCACGGGAAAACCGTTCACACTTCCCCTGTTTAATCCTTGTCTCAGGTTATGTCTGCTTTCACGAGAGCAAAGGACCGGCCTCTTCCAGTCGGAGATTGCCTGGATAAAAGGAAGGAACAGAGGAGCACACGTGATGTTCTTTTATCCCACATGCTAACACGACTCTTCTTTGCCCCAAGATGACTTTACGCTCTTCCTATACTAGCGACCCAGCTCTACTTTGAGCGGGTATCATGACCGGTACAGCCCCTAGCCTCTCCAACGTGGCCTGGCTAACAGCGTAAGACCTAGTTTGAGACGGCTTCGCTTTTCTGCCCACCGTGCCGTTGCTTCTACCTCCAGTCTTTGGAGAAGGGGCTGTATTAGCAGTCACCACCAATGTCTTTGGAGGACCAGACGGTTGTCCGCCATTAGCGTATGTCGGTCTTGGGTGACATGTGACTGAACGGGCAGTGGGTTGGCGGCAACCGTTGCAGTTGTAGTGGACGTAAGAACCGGTGTTGAAACTGGACTTGGCATTATTCCAGTAGTGACCGTTGTAGGTGTTTGTGTTGGTGGATGTCAACGTATCATGCTCAGAGGAGGAGGCATCGGGGTGAAAGACTTTGGTAGACAATGAGCACTTCGGAGGAAGGTCATCCTCTCTAGAATGATAAGGAAAATAAGATAAAGAATATCGGTTATAAATTTGCTTTGATCGCAACATAAATAAATCATCAGTTCAACAGGATGTAGGTACCAGAATAAAATTTGCTCCACTGCTTTCGAACACAATACAAATATCTCATAAGCCAAATACCCCAAGGACTTGCTATCACTACGCAAACAAGAGTGTAGACCCAACCTAACAATTGAGCTGACCATGCAAGAAAATTGGAGATTGTAATAGTGACTACGACTATCCGATGATGTTCCCCATCCACCATACCTTATCTCATTAGGGATTTCATCTTCCTCTTCCTTGTGCTTGTTCCTCCAGTAGAACAACCCAACAATCACCACCACTATACAGATGACCAGCACCAACACTCCCCCAGCGATGGCTCCAGCTATAAGACCCATGCTCTGGTGTTGAGCTGAGAACATAAGAAGGTGTATAGTTACCACATACGAAATCCAAGGGTATGAACAACAGAAAATATCAAAGGCTTATTCCCATCTTATATGCCATAATGTCTGGTAAATGCAAGTCCCACCTCTGGGACCAAACATATCTCCAGAATAGAGGGTCCACTGACTTTTGTCACAACTGGTAATTTAAATTCTTTAAAAGGGTTGTCCGCTTAATTTTATTTTTATTAAAGGGGTTGTCTCGCTACAAAGAATAGCTTTCAACATGTAGGGAACACTAAATAAAGATGTTTTCCAAATATATTGCGTTGTTCATTTTTTTGCTAAAGAGCTACAAGTGATTGTATCACCTTCTGAGCTCTCTCTGGTTCCCCAAGTGACCGACCTGTGTACTACTCCCCCCCTGCTGTTTGTTCTATCTGATAGCAGGGAGTGATGTCATCACACAGGTCGTGGCACACAGAACTCTGGACAGTGAGAGCTTGTTTGTTATCTGCTCTTTCAGACAAAAGACAGTAATTACTACTGTTTACTTTACCTCAGAAGCTTCCCTGGTCCTGACAGCAGGAGATTTATCTAATTAGCAGAAGTCTGAATACAGAGCTCATATGCTAATTACAGACAGCTTGACCAGGAAGTGACAGAGCAAAGCAGCATTATTTCATTCATACATCCTATGAAAATTTGAGATGAGACAACCCCTTTAAGTCCACAAGGGCGTAAAAAGTATTTACTGTATAGACATATATTAAGAATTATGGGCCTCACGTATGAAAATCGGCTAGGTCTAAGACTTTCTTTGTTGCCTAGAGCTCCCCGTTGATTTTTTCAGAGCACTATATGAAATTAAAGGGGAGCTCTGATTTTTTGCTATGGACAACAAAGAAAATCTTAGACCTAGATAGACTTCATAGATGAGGCCCTATGTGTGTATTATGTAATTTACAATATTAATAGTCTGGACTGAAGTGATGACCTTCAAATCAGATCTGTAGTTCGAATGGAACGTCATCCCTTCCAGCTTCAGTGGGTGTGTTGTTTAAACTTAGTATTGACTGGCCTCCTGGCTACAGCGCCCACCTACTAGCTAATAATCTTCAGCGCATGGGCGCTAGTATGGATTCTGGCACTTCCCTATTGTGGCTGCAGACTGACCTCCCCTATATGAATGTCTCACAGTGCATGGTAGTGTGACGTTCCGTTCAGGGAAGGCGGTGGACAGCCACAGTATAGGAGTGCCGGCATCCTCACTAGTGCGCATGCGCAGAAGATAATTATCTTCTGGTCATGTCCGCAAGGCAGGAGATCAATGCTTTTATACTGTCAAACAGAACGTCACACTACTATATACTGTGTGAAGTACATTTAGGGCAGACTGCTTCCATAGTACGCAAGCGCCAGCATCCTGATTAGCGCGCATGTGCAGAAGATATTTACAGAAACACACAAAAGTAAGTACAACCTCAATTCCCAAAAAGTTGGGACACTAAACAAATTGTGAATAAAAACTGAATGCAATGATATGGAGGTGCCAACATCTAATATTTTATTCAGAATAGAACACAAATCACAGATCAAAAGTTTAAACTGAGAGAATCTATCATTTTAAGTGAAAAATATGTTGTTTCAAAATTTCATGGCGTCACCAAATCCCAAAAAAGTTGGGACCATGCCGTTTTTACCACTGTGTGTACGACTGTCCCAGCCAGAGAGCGCCTCCATTAACTGTCCCAGCCAGGGAGCGCCTCCATCAACTGTCCCAGCCACGGAGTGCCTGCATCAACTGTCCCAGCCAGAGAGCACCTCCATCAACTGTCCCAACCAGACATCTAACTGTCCAACTGTGATCTAACACTATGCTCTTCTTTTCCCTCATCATCGCTATCTCCACTCTCCTCACACTTACTGCTTATCCCCAAACTCCCTCGCTGGACAATGAACTCTACATCTCCCCCTGCATTCTACCCTCACACCTGTCTGCTGCCACCAACCTCTTCCTCACTGTTAATGCCCTCCGCACCAAACAAACCCTGCCAAACTACAGTCTATCCTACTGCCACCTACTCACCCTCTCATTACTCCTTCTGGCTTCCGGGGACATATCCCCCAACCCAGGGCCCCCCCAGCACATTCCCACCATAGTCTCTGCCTCCTCGAACAGACTCACCTCTACTAATTCCGCTAATCCCTTCAACCAGATACACATCCCTCTGACCCGTGCTCCCCCTATCCCTCTCCTTGGAGCTCTCTGGAATGCACGGTCTGTATGTAATAAACTCTCATACATACATGACTTGTTCATCTCACGCAACTTACTCTTCCTTGGTCTGACTGAAACCTGGCTGACCCCCTCTGACACTGTCTCCCCTGCCGCACTCTCTTTTAGCGGCCTCCAACTTACCCACACTCCTCGCCCTGGCAACAAGCATGGTGGAGGTGTCGGCCTCCTCCTGTCTGACACCTGCTCCTTTGTCCCCGCTCCACCTCTGCCTTCCCTCACACTCTCCTCCTTTGAGGTACACTCTGTCCGCATCTACGCCCCCTCCGACCTCCAAGTGGCTGTTGTCTACCGACCGCCAGGCCCTGCCACTGCCTTTCTTGACCACTTTGCTTCCTGGCTTCTCCACTTTCTTTCCACCGACATCCCCACTATCATCATGGGAGACTTCAACATCCCAATCGACACCCCCCACTCTGCTTCCAACAAACTCCTTTCACTCTGCTCCTCCTTCGACCTCTCCCAGTGGACCTCAGGAGCCACTCACAAAGATGGACACACACTGGACCTCATCTTCACCCGCCTCTGCCCCCTATCTGACTTCTCAAACTCCCCCCACCCCATATCTGACCACAACCTGCTCACCTTCTCCACCATCACCACCCCACCTGCTCCTCCTGTCTCATATCCAGTACGACCCCGCAGGAATCTACAAAACCTCAACCCCCACACTCTCTCTGACTCTCTTGTACCTCTTTCCACTATCTCCTCATTCAATGACCCAGACGCAGCCACCACTTTCTACAACCATACAATCACCACCGCCCTTGACTCAGTCGCTCCTCTCACACACAACAGAACCCGCAAAATCAACAGACAACCCTGGCACACAGACTCTACCAAACAGCTGAGGCGAGCTTCCAGAATTGCTGAACGCCGCTGGAAGAAAACTCACTCCATTGATGACTTTGCCTTATACAAACACTCACTGCAGACATTTAAGTCCGCACTCGCCTCAGCCAAACAGAACTATTTCACCACTCTCATATCCTCCCTGTCCCACAACCCCAGACAATTATTCAAAACCTTCAACTCTCTTCTCCGTCCACCAACACCTCCTCCCCCATCCCTTCTTTCAGCTGATGAATTTGCCACTCACTTCCTCCAGAAGATCAACCACATCAGAGAAAGCTTCAGCCCGCAGTCCCCACCACCCTCCCCTACCCTTGCAACCTGCTCTTCCCCCGTAACTTGCTTCCCCACTGTCACTCATGACAAGCTCTCCTCCTTACTGTCCAAATCCAACCTCACTACCTGTAGTCTGGACCCACTGCCATCCCACCTCATCCCAGACCTCAGTGCTTCTATCATCCCAGCCCTCACCCATCTCTTCAACTTATCACTAACCTCTGGCATCTTCCCTTCCACCTTTAAACATGCTACTATCACTCCAATCCTTAAAAAAACAACCCTTGACCCTTCTTCTCTGTCCAACTATCGCCCCATCTCACTGCTCCCTTTTGCTTCCAAACTCCTCGAGCAGCACGTCTATCTTCAGCTGTCCTCCCACCTCTCCTCCAACTCTCTTCTTGACCCACTACAATCTGGTTTCCGACCCCACCACTCTACCGAAACTGCCCTAACCAAAGTCACTAATGACCTAGTAACTGCTAAAGCCTCATGCCACTACTCTGTGCTCCTCCTCTTAGACCTGTCCTCTGCCTTTGACACTGTCGACCATTCCCTCCTGCTACAAATCCTCTCCTCCTTCGGCGTCACAGACTTGGCTCTTTCCTGGATCTCCTCGTACCTCACTAATCGGACTTTCAGCGTCTCTCATTCTCGCTCCACCTCCTCCACCCGGCCTCTCTCTGTCGGTGTCCCCCAAGGGTCAGTCCTGGGTCCACTACTCTTCTCTATCTACACCCTTGGCATCGATCAGCTTATAGCCTCACATGGCTTTCATTACCACCTGTTTGCTGATGATACCCAACTCTACATCCCAGATGTCACTTCTCTACTCTCCCGGATCCCTGACTGTCTGTCGTCCATCTCCTCCTTCTTCTCATCACGTCTCATAAAACTAAATGTGAAAAAAACAGAACTCATCATCTTTCCACCATCCAACTCTACCCCTGCCCCTGATCTCTCTATTACAGTCATCGGCTCTACACTCTCACCGGTCCCGCAAGCCCGCTGCCTTGGGGTAATCCTAGACTCTGCTTTATCTTTCAAACCACATATCCAAACCCTCACCTCAACCTGCCACCTCCACCTGAAAAACATCTCTCGCATCCGCTCAATCCTCAACTATGACACTACAAAAATGCTGGTCCATGCCCTTGTCATCTCCCGCCTAGACTACTACAACATCCTTCTCAGTGGCCTCCCAGCTAGCACCCTCGTTCCCCTCCAATCCATCCTTAACTCTGCTGCCCGTCTTATCCACCTCTCTCCTCGCTACTCTTCTGCCTCTCCCCTCTGCCAATCCCTTCACTGGCTTCCCATTAACCCAGCAAATTCATTTCAAGCTACTAACCATGACCTACAAGGCTCTCCATGACCTCTCCCCTCCATACATCTCTGCCCTAATTTCCAAATATCTCCCCTCACGCACTCTCCGCTCCTCACAGGGCCTTCTCCTCTGCTCTCCCTTATCAACTCCTCACACAACCGTCTCCAAGACTTCTCCCTTGCTTCACCCACACTCTGGAACTCACTGCCCCAACACATAAGACTCTCATCCACAAACACCAGCATCAAAAGCAATCACAAAACCCATTTCAACAGGATAGCCTATAACCTTCAATAAACTAGTCACTACTTCCTCCACAGACATGTCTGCCCCTCACCTCCTGTCTCTTTTCCCCTCCTTGTAGATTGTAAGCCCTCGCGGGTAGGGTCCTCTCTCCCTCTGTCGTGCCAATTGTCATTATCACTTATCACTGTACTCGTTGACTTATGTAATGGATGTAACCCCCTCGAATGTACAGCGCCCTGGAATCAATGGCGCTTTAAAATAAATAATAATAATAATAATCCCCCCTTCTTCTTACAGCAGTCAACAGACGTCTGGGGACAGAGGAGACCAGTTTCTCAAGCTTAGAAATAGGAATGCTCTCCCATTCATATCTAATACAGGCCTCTAACTGTTCAATCGTCTTGGGCCTTCTTTGTTGCACCTTCCTCTTTATGATGCGGCAAATGTTCTCTTTAGGTGAAAGCTCTGGACTGCAGGCGGCCATTTCAGTCCCCAGATCCTTCTCCTACGTAGCCATGATGTTGTGATGCTGCAGAATGTGGTCTGGCATTATCTTGCTGAAAAATGCAGGGTCTTCCCTGAAAGAGCTGACGTCTAGATGGGAGCAGATGTTGTTCTAGAACCTAGACGTAGCTCTCTGCATTAATGGTGCCTTTCCAGACATGCAAGCTGCCCATGCCACAAGCACTCATGCAACCCCATACCATCAGTGATGCAGGGTTCTGAACGTGATAACAACTTGGGTTGTCCTTGTCCTCTCTGGTCCGGATGACATGGCGTCCCACTGTTCCATAAAGAACTTCAAATCGTGACTCATCTGACCACAGAACAGTTTTACATTTTGCCACACTCCATTTTAAATGACCCCTGGCCCAGTGCAAACGGCGGAGCTTGTGGAGCTTGCTTAGAAATGGCTTCCTCTTGGCACTGTAATGTTTCAGCTGGCAGCGGCGGATGGCCTGGTGGGTTGTGGTCACTGACAATGCTTTCTGGAAGGATTCCTGAGCCCATTCTGTTACTTCCTTGACAGTGGCATTCCTGTTTGAGGTGCAGTGACGTTTAAGGGCCCGGAGATCACGAGCATCCAGTAGAGTTTTACGGCCTTGACCCTTACGCACAGCGATTGTTCCAGATTCTCTGAATCTTTTGATGATGTTATGTATGGTTGATGATGATAACTTTAAAGTCTTTGCTATTTGACGCTGGGTAACACCATCCTGGTATTGCTGCACAACAATGGTGGAATTGGTGATCCTCTTACCATCTTGGCTTCAGAGAGACACTGACGCTCTGAGTAGCTCTTTTTATACCCAATCATGTTGTCAATTCACCTAATTAGTGTTGATTGGTCTTTAGCTGTTCGTTATATGCTCGATGTCATTTTTCCAGCCACTTATTGCTACTTGTCCCAACTTTTTTGGCATTTGTAGACACTGTGAAATTTTGAATAAACATATTTTTACGTTCAAATGTTACATTTACTCAGATTAAACCTTTGATCTGTGATTTGTGTTCTATTCTGAATAAGATATTAGATGTTGGCACCTCCACATCATTGCATTCAGTTTTTATTCACAATTTGTTTAGTGTCCCAACTTTTTGGGAATTGAAGTTGTACACCCCTTACATTTTTGTAAATATTGTATCAAATCTTTTCATGGGACAACACTAAAGATCTGACACTTTGATACAATGTAAAGTAGTCAGTGCACGGCTTGTATAACAGGGGAAATCTGGTGCCCTCAAAATAACTCAATACAGCCATTAATGTCTAAACCACTAGCGACAAAAGTGAGGACACCCCTAAGTGACAACAAAAGTGAGTACACCCCAAAGTGAAAATGAAGAAATTGTGCTCAATTTGCTGGTTTCCCTCCAACGTATCTTGTGATTTGTTAATCTTACAAAGTCCTAGGTGTAAATTATAAGTAGGTGTGTTAAATTCAGTGTTATTGCTGCCACCCTCTCTCATACTGGTCACTGGGAGTTCAACATGGGTCATCATGGCAAAGAACTGTCTGAGGATCTGAAAAAAAGACTAAGAAGATTGCCAACACCCTAACACTGAGCTGCAGCGCGGGGGCCAACACCCTGACACTGAGCTGCAGCGCGGGGGCCAACACCCTGACACTGAGCTGCAGCGCGGGGGCCAACACCCTGACACTGAGCTGCAGCGCGGGGGCCAACACCCTGACACTGAGCTGCAGCGCGGGGGCCAACACCCTGACACTGAGCTGCAGCGCGGGGGCCAACACCCTGACACTGAGCTGCAGCGCGGGGGCCAAGACCATACAGAGGTTTAACAAGACAGGTTCCACTCAGAACAGGCCTCGCCATGGTCGACCAAAGAAGTTGAGTGCATGTGCTCAGCGTCATATCCAGAGATGAGTGCTGCCAGCATTGCTGCAGAGGTTACAGAGGTGGAGGGGGTCAGCCTCTCAGTGCTCAGACCATACCCTGCATCAAATTGGTCTGCATGGCTGTCGTCCCAGAAGGATGCCTTTCTAAAGATGATGTATAAGAAAGCCCGCAAACAGATTGCTGAAGACAAGCAGACTAAGGACATGGATTACTGGAACCATGTCCTGTGTCTGATGAGACCAAGATGAACTTATTTGGTTCAGATGGTGTCAGGCGTGTTTGGTGGCAACCAGGTGAGGAATACAAAGAGAAGTACAGGGATAGCCCGTTATCCGCGGCTAGGGTTATGTTTCAGAAGGGTGTGATGGATAACGAAATGACAGATAATAAGGCAGTAAAAAAAAGTACTGTACAGTATAATGTTGTAATGTAAGGAGGCATAAAGAACATTGTAAGCGGGATACAGTAAAAGATGATGTGGCTTTATGACACCAACGAAAGTAGCTGCAGTGGATAAGGGATGGTTGCATACTCGGGGGCGTGGCCTGACCTGCATGGAGTGAGGACGTATGGCTCTTGAGCTCCTGTGATTATCCTGAAATAATCCTGATTTTGGACCCCCTATAGTGGTCCTTGCTGCTCCAGGTTTGGAGAGAGACAAGGATAGAGACTCCGGAGGCTACAGATAAGGACATTTAGCTTTTTGGTGAAGGCTGTTTCTCCTCGTTTGAATCCAGCCTACAGAGTGAGTTTAAGTGTCGGGAAGGCACCGGACTGTGCTGGAGGTGAAGAGGAGGCGATAGCCGACAGCGCTCACATATACAGCCGGGGATGATTTACTGGAGTCCTGAGAGGAGAAGCAGGCAGTGACCGTGACTGGGAGGAGGAGGTGCAACACATTCTTCCACTGGCCAGCCATCGGGACTGCTTTGAGCCGTGGAGCTGAGAAGAGACTCGGAGCAGATAAGTAAAGTGGGGAGGAGAACTCCAAATACAAGGAGGGGGGATAGTAAGAGATTTAGAGCCCCCCAGGGAGCCACTTTCACTGTTGGCTGGACTCGGGAGTAAAAAGGGCGCGAAAAGCAGCTGCCCCTCGGCGCCATCTTGTTGCAGCACAGGAGAGAGATCTGCTATAACCCTGCACCGAGTCCTAGATGTTACTGAGGAGGGAGGGAAAGGGCAGCACCTGAGCAGACACTCCCCACAGGGGAACCATCATTCACCTGCAATAAATCCCTCTGTGTACTCTCTGAATCATATATCATCTGTGGGACGCTAGTTATCTGTTCTTTATATCATCCAGAACTTACGTTCCATATCTTGACCAGTTATATTGTAATTCACACTTTCCATGGCAAAACTTGGCTTATGCCGCCATCTACTGGGGACTTCCAGTACTGATTCTCTCTGCACTACAAGGTTATTCTGTTGAAGTCTGCACTCTTCATGAAGACTGTTTTGCTCCAGTGACTCCTACTGATGCTCCTGTTGTTCCTTACGCTAAATCTGGCGCTGCTGTGGCCCCTGCTCTCTCGGACATTAGTCGGGTCATTAATGTTGCTGACCAAGCGCCCACAATAATAACTCTCAGCACAGAGCATTTTAAGTTGTAACACTTCTCAGCATATGTAATACCAGTGGGCGCCACTGTATCCTGATTGGCCCAGTATACTGCTGCACTTGTTTGGACCGACACCTTTCCCCCCGCGCTGGCCGTCTCTGATTGATTGCGTTGTATTCCTGGTGTGTTAGTCCAATTCACGTATGGGCCGGAATAGAAATTCTACAGCGCCAGCTTCCACACAAAAGCAGACCACAATAGACACAATGAGTCAAACCGATGTGCCTCCCTAGACAGAACCTCCATCTAACGGGGCATTTGACACTGAAAAGATAATGGCGGCCATAGCAACCTGTCAGACTACGTTAACCACTAAAATTGATCACCTGCAAATGGATGTCAACAGATTGCGGTATGATATGGATAAGATCAGGGAAAGAACTGTAGAAGCTGAACGCAGGATTAGCGGGGTAGAGGACATCTCCAACTCCAACCAGGAGTCTATTCGCACCCTACAACAACAGGTGAAAACCTGCAGGCTAGGGCAGAGGACGCTGAAAAACTGTAGTAGGCGCAATAATGTGCGAATTCTAGGCTTGCCGGAACATGTGGAAGGCTCCTCCCCAGAGAAGTTTATAGAACAATTGCTCACGAAAGTCCTGGCTCCCATTGAATTCTCATCTAGCTTTGTGGTTGAGCGGGCACACCGTATTCCAACGAGGCCATTGCCTCCCGGTGCCCCACCCCGCCCTTTCATCTTGAAGCTCCTCAATTATAGGGATAGGGATCTTATATTGTCCGCTGCCAGGAGAAAAGGGGACATTGTATATGAAAACAGCAAGTTATCCTTCTATCCGGACTTCACTTCTGAGGTGCAGAAAAAAAGGAGGCAATTTATACATGTGAGGAGTCGTCTGCGGGAGGCTGGGATTAAATACTCCATGCTATATCCCACTAGACTGAGAGTTCAACATCGGGACCGTACACTCTTCTTTGTAACACCAGAGGAGGCCTCAGAGTGGTTAGATAGGAGGTCTCCTGAGAATCGCTGACGGCCCATGAAAATGTCTGGTCATGAGGACTCATACTGATAAGTGTTGTTGAATGTGAATTTATTATGCAGGATGCTTACCTTCTCTCTGTTAGCCTATGTTTGCTTACCATTAGAGGTCTTTTCTTTGTAGGAGCGGAGAAAGGGACTTTGTTTATAAGTCTTTAGACGGTACATCTGTAAAGCGTCTTTCTAGACGCATTTTCTTTCGCCAGGACACAGGTCAATTGTGCACCCTGGTGTGTTTCACAATTTCTGTTTCTTAACAGTTTGGATATGTTTGGGATTGTAGGCTCGGGCAGGTTGGGTGGCTTTGAGCAGGGTGGGGGGAGGCTAGGTTTAGGCCTGGTTGGCCTAGTTGGTGTTTGGCATTCTAATCAGTGTGAATGGTTTGTGTGTTTGTGTCGGTCCCTGGTCTATAAGTTGTTTGTGTGGTATTCTCTAGTTATGAACTCACAATGGCGGATTGTAAGATAGTGTCCTGGAATGTCAGGGGTTTAAACTGTAAACTGAAAAGGGCACTTGTTTTGACTATGTTAAAACTCACAATCCTGGTATTATTATTTTTCAAGAGACGCACCTTAGGAGGCAGAAGATCCTAGCATTAAAGAGGCCATGGATAGGGACAACATATCACGCAGTGTATTCTAACTATGCTCGTGGAGTTTCGGTGTTGATTAGTAAATCTCTCCCATTTCAACTACAGGATCTTCATATAGACCCATCGGGGAGGTACGTGCTGTTACATGCAAAGCTATGGGGCTCTAAATTCCTAGTGGGGGGGATATATGTCCCGCCTCCTTTTCACAGGGGAGTTCTGGACACCCTTATGGCAAAAGTTTCACAATACCCGGGGACGCCATTGCTCCTTTTAGGGGATTTTAATGCCACTCTAGATCAGGACATGGATCGTCTCCATCCTCATTTGACGCATAATAAAGGCCTTAAAGAGTGGGCAGAAGCCAATGGCCTGATAGAGGCATGGAGATGGCTGCACCCCAGAGATAGGCAATTCTCTTGTTTTTCACCTGCCTACAACTCTCTCTCCCGGCTAGATTTGGCCTTTGTGTCAAAAGATATATTGCATATGGTACCTGTTGTAGAATACCTACCACGTGGGATATCAGATCATGCGCCCCTGAAGTTGATACTAGCTTCACCATTACGGGTTTCGGAGAGCTTATGGAGACTGAACCCTAGATGGTTAGACGTCCCAAAAATACTGAATACATGTCAGGAACAGATAGAGACATACTGGAGGGTGAATGAGGGCTCAGTAAACCCATTGGTGGAATGGGATGCTTCTAAGGTTGTTTTTAGAGGTGCCATAATTGGGGCCATAGCATCATACAGAGCTGACTTGGGAGAAAAGAGAGGGAAATTAGAGGCTGAAGTTGCGGAGAGAGAAGCGGAGTATGTACAGGCCCCATCTCAACATACTAAGGAGACACTGTTAGTGGCTCAGAGGGAGTATTCGTTACACTTGACAGAGTACACTCAGAAGAGACTTCTTATGCAAAAGCAATCAATTTTTGTAGAGGGAGACAAAAATGGTAGAGCACTGGTGTTTCTGGCCAGAGCAGAGACACCAGTAACAGTGGTGGTTGACTCACACGGAACACTGCGGTCAGATCCGGGGCAGATATGTGAACAATTTGTCTCTTACTATAAAGAACTTTACGCCTCCAGACTAACTTTTACGGACAGGGAAATAACCCACTTCTTGGACAAGATAGATATACCTGTATTATCCCGTGAAGAGGTAGAGGACCTAGCGGCAGACATATCAGTGGCGGAAATTAGCAGGGCTATAGGGCGGTTGGCGACGCATAAGACGCCTGGACCAGACGGGTTTCCAGCAGAGTGGTACAAACAAGACACAGAGCAATGGAGTGGTAGACTAAAAAAATTGTTTATAGCTGCAGCTATGGAGGGTTCTTTGCCATCCTCTTTCTCTGAGGCAGTGATCACAATAATCCATAAACCTGGCAGACCCCCGGACCAGTGCAGCTCTTACAGGCCAATATCCCTGCTTAATCTAGATGCAAAGATTTTGGCTAAAGTTTTGGCTATAAGACTGAATGGAGTGATTCTGTCACTGGTTGGAGCAGACCAATCGGGATTCATGCCGGGGAAAACGACCGATATAAACCTCCGACGATTGTTTACTAACTTGCAAGTCACTCACACAAATGCAGGGAGTAGGGTGATCGCCGCCTTAGACAACGAGAAGGCTTTTGACTCGGTGGAGTGGAGATTTATGTGGGCACTGTTGTCACGGATGGGGTTTCCTTCTAATTTTATCAAATGGCTACGCCTATTATATCTGCAACCTACGGCGAGAGTTAGGGTAAACGAGCTGTTGTCTCCTCCTTTCCCACTTGGGAGGGGCACTAGGCAGGGGTGCCCGCTCTCGCCGCTGCTTTTTGCCCTCATTATGGAACCACCCTCAATCATGATCCATGCACATGATAACATTCGGGGATGGTCCATTGCGGGTCTAGAAGAAAAAAAATATCACTATATGCAGATGACATGTTGGTATATTTGGGAGATCCTGGGACCTCTTTGGAGTGTCTGTTGGATACTGTGAATGTGTTTGGAAATTACTCTGGTCTGCGAGTAAACTGGGGAAAGTCCATACTTTTTATGTTAGACGAAATTGACCCGGTGTTGGTGACCCCCATCTCCACCCTTCAGATTGTCGCGCATTTTAAATATCTAGGAATTGTTATACACCGAGATATTACTAAATTTAATGAGTTAAACCTTCAGCCGGTGATACGGCAGGTGGAGCTGAGGTTAAAGACCTGGGCCAATCTTCCTCTGTCTCTTATTGGGAGAGTCAATATAGTTAAAATGGTGCTGTTGCCTAAGCTTTTGTACCTGTATCGAGCAGCCCCGAGTATACTTCCTAAATCACATTTCACATCTCTGGACAAATTACTCTTCTCCTTTCTGTGGGGAGGTGCTACCCCTCGTCTAAGCAGAGCTACACTCAAAGCCCCATATGACAGAGGTGGACTTGCATTTCCAGACTTATATATTTATTATGTAGCGGTTCAGTTAGCATATGTATCAAAATGGTTCCGAGGGCAGAATAATGACCCGTCAGTGGTGTTGGAGGCAGCGTTGGTGGGTTCTTTTGAGGGCCTCGCAAATCTACCATATAGAGAGGGGAATTGTTTCCAGCATCACTATACGCTGCTAATGGGGGCAGCGGTGTCTGTGTGGAGGGCCTTCATTCACCCCTATGGTCATAGCGGGGAGGACAGCGTCTGGTCTCCAGTTGTTCCCTTGTGGTGTAACAGGAAATTACCGGAACTAATAGATTTACCAGATTATAAATTTTGGGCCACTCGTGGAGTGAAATATCTCACACAGTTATATAGAGATGGTCTCCTTCTGACGTTCTCAGAGCTGCAGTCCCAATTTGATCTTCCAAGGGGATCCTTTTTTAGGTACTTGCAGTTACGACATGCGTGCACCACACAATTTGGACTGGTTGATGTCCGTCTTGATATGGGTACCTAGAAGCTATTTTAAGGCGGACTACCCTTAAAAAACCAGTCTCGTCTATTTATAGAGCTATTATGGATTGTCAGGTCTCCCCACTTGCGATTTCCCTTGAGAGGTGGCAAAGGGACATCCCGTCTTTACCGACTGAGGCGCTCTATGAACTAAAGACTTCCTGGCGGCTGGCGGTTTTGAGCGGTAGAGATCAACTTATCCAAGTTAAGTGGCTACACAGGGTTTACCTTACACCAGTCTCGATTGCATCAGATGCATTGCCTACCCTCCACAGTTTGTTCCCGATGTGGGGCAGAAAGGGGAACATTGATCCATATGGTATGGGATTGCCCGGTTTTGCAGGAGTATTGGCGGGGTATACACTGTTTTTTAAATACGAAACTGGGCTTCCCCAATGTGTGCTCGCCTGAGAATTGTCTACTTGGATTTGATTCCAAGTAAGGCAGACCGAACCCTCTACCTGTTATTGCTTTTCTATGCTAGGAAAACCATTCTATTAAATTGGAAACCGCCCAAGGTCCCATCACTGGAACAGTGGAAGCAGCTGATTAATGCCGAACTTCCCAGGTACAAGATTACATATGCCACCAAGGGCGTCCCCAAACGCTTCCATACGGTTTGGAGCAACTGGACGGCAGCTCAGACTGTGTGATTGACTGTGAGTACGGAAAGATGGGCCAGGGGCCGGCAAGTGTGAGTGGCGGAGGGATTGGTATGGTGTGGATGTGGTGAACACAAGGGCAATACATGATGGATGATATCCAGAGAAGGGTCTCAGCAAGATCTGGCGTATATCTCTTATTGTTTCTTTACCAATGTTTTCTTGCAGCAGTATTATACCAAGACCAAATAATGCAGTATGACTCATATGTGGTCTTTCTCAAGTAATATTGTCGAATAGTATGTAAACATCATTTTGATGATTATTGCATGTGGAACTGTATGTATTTGGGACCGAATCTCACTGCAATGCCTCGGTGTAATGTGTGAAACTGATGTTCGTTATGTTAAAATTGCAAAATTCTATAAATAAAACCTTTTAAAAAATAAAAAAAAGGGATGGTTGCATACTCACAGATATTGAACGTGAAGTGATCTATCTGTGAAACAAAACGACGGATAACGAGGATTTTTTGCAACCTTGATGGTGATGTAAATTAAATGATAGATAATGGGGTATTACTGTACGTCTTACATACAGTCAAGCATGGCGATGGGAGTGTCATGGTTTGGGGCTGCATGAGTGCAACCAGCTGTGGGGAGCTACAGTCCATTGAGAGAACCATGAATGGCAACATGTACTGTGACATACTGAAGCAGAGCATGATCCCCTCCCTTCTGGGCCGCAGGGCAGTGTCCAACATGATAACGACCCCAAACGCCTCCAAGACGACCACTGCCTTGCTAAAGTGAATGAGGGTAAAGGTGCTGGACTGGTCAAGCGTCTCCAGACCTAAACCCTATGGAGCATCTGTGGGGCCTCCTCAAACAGAAGGTGGAGGAGCACAAGGTCTCTATCATCCACCAGCTCCGTGATGAAGGAGGGAAAAGGATTCCAGTGGCTGCAACCGGTGAAGCTCTAGTGACCTCAAGGCCCAACAGAGTTAAGACAGTGCTGGGTAATAATGGCGGCCACACAAAATACTGACGCTTTGGGCACAATTTGTCCATTTTCACTTAGGGGTGTCCTCAGTTTTGTGGTCACTTAGGGGTATCCTCAGTTTTGTGGTCACTTAGGGATGTATTTACTTTTGTTGTCACGGCGTATTGGGGCGTGTATAGTATGTGCCTCAATACTCTGGGTGTTTTGGAACCACGCGCTGATCGCGCGCACTTACAAAGCACGGGGCGGCCGGCTGGCCCCATTGACTTGCATTATCAGCGGCGCGTAAGCGGTGCTAACAATTGACATGTCAATTCTCTCCCCGCGCGTACAATACAATTGTATTGTACACGCAGGGGGACGACGCGTAATCCATAGCTCTCTATGACAGCTATGAATTACCGTAATTGTAATACGTGGCGAAATGCGCGCCGAAATACGCGGCAAAATAAGCCGTGTGAACATACCCTTATACAAGCTGTGCACTGACTACTTTACATTGTATCAAAGTGTCAGATCTTCAGTGTTGTCCCATGAAAAGATAGAATACAATATTTACACAAATGTGAGGGGTGTACTTACTTTTGTGAGATAGTGAATCTTCTGGTCATACCCGCTTGTCAAGAGTTCAATGCTTTTAAACTGTTGAGCAGAACGTCACATAGCAACCAATCAGAGCCCATAACAACCAATCAGAGCTCATAGCAACCAACCAGAGTCCATAGCAACCAATAACAGCTAATAGCAACCAATCCGAGCCCATAGCAACCATTCAAAGCCCATAGCAACCAATTAGAACCCATAGCAACCAATCAGAGCTCATAGCGATCGATCAGAGCTCATAGCAACCAATCAGAGCTCACAGCAACCAATCATAGCACATAGTGACCAATCAGAGCCCATAGTAACCGATCAGAGCTCATAGCAACCGATCAGAGCCCATAGCAACCAATCAGAGCCCATAGCAACCAATCAGAGCCCACAGCAACCAATCAGAGCCCACAGCAACTAATCAGAACCCACAGCAACCAATCAGAGCCCATAGCAACCAATCAGAGCCCATAGCAACTAATCAGAGCCCACAGCAACCAATCAGAGCTCAGAGCCCATAACAACAAATCAGAGCCCATAGCAACCAATCAGAGCTCACAGCAACCAATTAGAGCTCAGCTTTTATTTCATATAGCGCTCTGGAAAAATGAAAGGTGAGCTCTGATTGGTTGCTATGGGATCTGATTGTTGGCTATGGGATCTTATTGGTGGCTATGGGATCTGATTGGTCGCTTTGAGCTCTGATTGGTTACTTTGAGCTCTGATTGGTTGCTATGAACTCTGATTGGTCGCTATAAGCTCTGATTGGTTGCTATGGGCTCTGATTGGTCGCTATGGGCCCTGATTGGTCGCTATGGGCTCTGGTCGATATGGCCTCTGATTGGTTGCTATGGGCTCTGATTGGTTGCTATGGGCTCTGATTGGTTGCTATGAGTTCTGCGAGAAATTAATTGGACAACCCCTTTAAGCATCCCATTATAGACAAAGTACAAGAAACAGACCCACCAGGGTGATATTATCTACCCACTAGACACCAAAACTATCACTATCTGCTATAACACAAAGTATATACGTCAGAAACCTACTAACCCCCCAGGAGACTATCCTGACCTCCCCTTGCCACTATAGGACTATGATTAATGACCCATTACACCAGCTCTATAGTTACTGACCCACTATGCCCGCATAAACATTATTTGTGACCTATGTCTCCCCTGCAATGGACAAAAAACGACCTGAAAATGAATTACTAAAAACGTTCATGAAACTGAGTTTTCTGTCCCCTTGTTGTGGTTGGCAACAAAGGTTATAGATGTGTGATCCTTTGTGTCTCTATTTTAATGTATTAATCAGTATAATACCTCACATGTCTTTATATATTGCACGTAAAAGCTGCCTGTATAACCATACACTTTTTTTAATGTGCTAGCAAATGGCCCATATATAATTGTTGTAAAGGATATGTTTTATAGAATGTATTATGTGTAATGTCTATTCCACCCACAAAAATGGCGTCTGGTTCAGACACTCCCTGATATACCAAAATGGCTGCTCACCTTAGATATTTTTCTTCCCTCTAACAAAGAGAGAAGAGGGTCATTTAAAATGTAGATAAGAAGAGCCAATCAAGAGGGTGGATGCTGCTTAAGGAATGTGTACACCCCCAATCTGTTAAAACCTTGAGTTTGTGTTAATAAAGTTTGGAGAACTCTTTGTCTGAAAAAGTTTTCAGGCTGTGATTTTTTGGCACATGCTAACTAATATACTGATTTGGTCCCCTGCTGGAAAGTAGAGCCCTTTTGCGGTTCTATCTACAACACTCTGTGGGAGCCCCAGCAGGACCAATCAGCGAATCCCGCAATACTCAATACAATAAAACAGAAAAATCCCACTGGAAAGCACTATGACAGGTTTCGTAATAAAGCAAGTGACTGACCATATACCGTCAGGTCCATCCAGAAAAATCAAGGACCCAGATGCGACCCAACCACAGAGACAAGACTTTCAGAGTAAGATAATTTAAAAAACTCTTACCTGTACTTGTTTGGGGACGCGGTCCCGTCCCCCTCTGTGAGTCTCCCGGTTTAAACAGCTTAGCCTGCTCGATATCCTTGGATGAAATTATAATAATAATATATATTTTATATTTTATAAAACTGCTCCTCACCAACCAGGGCACCAAGGGGTTGTAGATGAGAACCGCAAAAGGGCTCTATTTTTCCAGCAGGGGACCAATCAGTATATTAGTTGCCGTGCCAGAGAAATCACGGCCTGACACTTTCTCAGACAAGAGTTCTCCAAACTTTATTACACAAACTCAAGGTTTTTAACAGATTGGGGTTGTACACATTCCTTAAGCAGCATCCACCCTCTTGATTGGCTCTTCTTATTACATTTTAAATGACCCTCCTCTCTCTTTGTTAGTAGGGGAAGAAAATATCTTAAGGTGAGCAGCCATTTTGGCATATCAGGGTGTGTTGAACACAGACGCCATCTTGTGGGGGGAATAGACATTACACATAATACATTCTTAACAGTTATCCTTTACAAACAGATTTATATGTGGCTTTGCTGCAATTAAAAAGTGTATGGTTATACAGGCAGCTTTTATGTGCAATATATAAAGACATGTGAGGCATTATATTGATTAATACATTAAAATAGAGACATAAAGGATCACACATATATAACCTTTGTTCCCATCCACAACACCCTCCTGCCAAAAGCAGCTGAAAAAACTGCCATTTTGTGCCGCAATTTGCATTTTTTGGCACGTTCTTTACACACGTTTTTTGCTTGTCTTCAAGTCTGGTTTTTAATGTCTGCATAAATCAAGTCATTGGATGTAACTCTGCCCTACAAGAGGGGATATAAAGCACATCATTGCATTTATATGGAATCTTGTAGTTGTTTTACGGATTTTGGCCTAATAAAGATATCTTGCGTTTTTGTTAAAAAAAAGGTTTTTTTTTTTTTTTTTTTTTTTGTTTTTGGCCCTAAAGTCCATTTTTTTATGGTTTTGGTCCCAAAAAACCCCCGTATTTTTATGAATTTTGGCATAAAATAGTTTTTCAGATTTTGGGGGTAAACCCTTTTTCGCTTTTTTAGCAAAAAAATCTTTTTTAAGGATTCTAGCCCCAAAAAATCCATAAAAAAAAGGATTAGTTGCCAAAATCCAAAAAAAAAAATTTAATTACCATAGTCTGCCGTTTTTTGAAATTTTGAAAAAGAAACCAGTAAAAAAAAGAGGGCAGAAAAAAAAAGCTCTGGAGACAGGGGAGGTTTTTACTTAGATTTTTGGGAGTGATTAAGTCTTTTTTAGAAAACAAAAAAAAAAATGCTAAAAAAAACTGACGTTTTCTGTGAGTGTAGACAGACCCTTTTTAAATCCCCGGAATGTTAACCCATTTTAAACAAGGAAATTATTTATGCACCCATTAGAACATCAGATATTGAATGATATCGCGCTACTGGACCTCCAGGAATATTACCCAGCCACTAGATATAATAAACATCTACTAAAATATATAGCAAGGATAATATCAATACACTAGGTCTGTGATATAAAAACACTGACCGCAGGGTACTTGTAAAAAATAGATTTCATATTGATTATTAAGGGAAACCCCTGTCACTGGTTGGGGCCCCTCTTGTGGGAGACAAGCTGTGTCAGACCTGCTTTTTCCAGCGTGTGCCCTTATTCTGAAAGTGCTGGAGTTTTGGCATTTACCTCTCAAAACTTTTTATGAGTAGGTGTTAGCCCCGCCAAAAAAGGTTGCCCGCCATGACAGTTATTCACATGTTTTACCCATTCAAAGTAATAGATTTACGTTGAGGTGGGCGGGGCTAGCTTCCGTTTGGGCCCGGGGTTTTGAAAAAAACTGATTTTTAAAGGGACTCTTCGAATGACTCTTCGGGTAAAAACTGATTTGAGCTTAAATCACAAACTCCAGCATCTTACAGAATAAGGGACACAGCGCTGGAAACAGCAGGTCTGACACTAGCCTGTGCTGCCCTCAGCAAGGGGGGCAAAAACTATGTGACAGGTTCTCTTTAGCACACAAGCCCACCGGAGATTGTAATCACATGGAATAGAGTTATTAAAGATTGAATCACTAAGGGGGTTTCCTAGATTGTAAAATGCTCGTCAGTGATTTGGGGATGATAGAAAATAGTATCCCACCCAACACACCTTATAAACCTGCTCGTTCAGCACCCCCGATGCCGGTGATCCCGGCCGATGATGTCACTTTTTATTTCTTACATTTCAGAGGCCACAGCAGTCTCTTCCAAGATCCATGTAACACCAAATTCAGAACAGGTAAAAAAAAAACTGTCCCCATAAAAAACCCCAAATTAAACCAAAAAAAAAATTTGATGACTCAAAAATACTATATAAAATTTGTCAAAAATCCATTAAAATTTTTATTATAACAAATACGTTTCACAAAATGACACAATGTTTTTTTAATCACAGCTAAAAAAAAAAAACATTTTAAAAAAAATAAAGAATATTTTACATTAACCCAGGAATAAGGAAAAATGCGACCCCTGCCACAAACCCGCCTCGACTCGTTTCGCCGCCTCTTTCCAAAGACATAAGTGACACACTGCCCTGCTTTTTTTGTACTAGGGTCTGATTTTTAATGTTTTTTACGTGATTAAAAACATTGTGTCAGTTTTGTAAACGTATTTGTTTTATAACAAATTTTATTAGGGGTTTTTGAAAATTTTAATGTTTTTTTTGATCATCAATTTGTTTTGGTTTATCTTCCAAGATCCATGGCCTGTGATTGGCGCTGATTATGGTGCCATCAGCAGCAGCACCAGGACAGAAAAACGGCACTGGAGCGGGTAGGTTTAAAAAGTGATTTTTTTTCTTATTTTTTATTATCCCTGAACAACTGATGATCATTTCAAAATATTGGAACACCCCATTAAATGCCCACTAGACGACCATGGAGATGATGTCTTAACCACAAGACTACAAGGACCATGTTGTATCCATGCTTACACTAAGAAAGGACCACAAAATGATCGACAAAAGGGAACTTACGAGCCACTACTTGTAGGTCTAGAAGGCAGGTTCGGGCACCCATGAGATTGGATGATACACACTGATATCGCCCTGAGGATGCAGTGCTTATGTTTTTCAGTAGGATCGTACCTTGAAACTGGTCTGAAATGAAAAGAAGTTATCAGAAAAACACAGATGAGAGGATCTTATGCAAGAGACCAGAACTTTTGTGCGTACATAGGAACATAGTTGGCTGAAAATAGACACATGTCCATCCAGTTTGGTCTATTGTGTTATAGTGGGGATCCAGGGAAAGGCAAAAACATAAAAAAAAAAAAAATTAAAAAAAGGGAAAAAGATTTTTTTTAGGTGATGAGTACTGCCCCAATGCTCTAAGTTTTTAGAGTTATAGTCCATTGCTTGTCTCAGTTTTTCATGTCTAGGCTACAGGAGGGGAGGGGGGTTATTGGACATAACTTGCACTTAAAATTTGGGTCAAAGTCAAATTCGACTGGTATGTCAGCTATTCGATTTAATCTAATTTTGAAGAAAATCAGCAAAAAATGTATCCTTAAAGGGTTTGTATCGCTACAAAGATCATGTCTCAGATTATGGGGACAGTAAAAATAAGCACTTTTGTTTGGGGGTTCATTACCCGTCACTTGGGTTAGAGATATGAGTTTTCTATGCATTTTGTTCTATTTCTGCTGCTGCTGGGGGGGACTCGCCCCCTGGCCGAAAACCCGCCCCCTTTCACATGCCCCTCCCCTGTGATTTGGCCCGGCGACATTTCATTTAGGGGCCCGCTGGGAAAACCCCCCAGACAGGAAACCCACAAAAACGCCCCCTGCGTGTGAAATTTCCCCCCCCCGCCACTCTGGGGTTTTTCCCCCCTGAGCTGTTTAAAAACCCATAAATTTAAACCAAGGGCTGCCGGGCCCCTATAAACCCCCCCAAACTCTAGGGTAAAAAGGGGTTAGGGCAATTATGGCTTTTAAGTCACAGTTCCCCCCATAAACAAGTTTATAGAGTCCCCCTGCCTGTATTCAGGGGAGAGCAGGGGGTGGCATTGCCCTTTTAAAACAGAAGACCCGATGCTGTCTGGTAACAGAGAGGGGGGGGGCAGTGTTTCATTCCTCCAAAGTCTCATCAGTTCAGGCTGTGTGTATAACGCATATAGCCCCAGCAAAGGGGCTTTTTGGAGTTAGCCCCGAAGCTTGGGAAACACATGGGGGGCATGGGAGGGGGCTGTATAGCTGTCCCTCACATCCTTTTTGCCCCCCCACCCGCAAAGTCAGAAGAAATTTTGTCACAGGTCCCTTTAGTGAGGGGAGACACGGGCCCCCTGGGAGGGAAGGGCCCCCGCCCCTGGTTTTTTAATTTCAATCTCAGAGAATTGCTGAACAGCAGGGAAAAGTTCAAGGGGATACAACCCCTTTAAATTTTTGGGTTCCCTAGGGAAAATCTGGAATCTTGGGGGTTTGGGTTACACTTAGGAAAGGAATTACACGCCCAACTTTTTTGGTTTTCAAGTGGTTTCCAACCCGATTTCATTTTGATTTTGTCCCGATGTGCCCAATTTTTACCTAGGGTGTCAATGTTTTTCCTAGCATTTCTCCAGATTTCATGCACCCTGGGTTTCACAAAAGTGGCCCCAGGTGATGCCCCCAAAATTTTTGCCCGATGTTGCCCAGAGATTCCCTAGATTTTTGCAAAAAAAATGGCTCAGATGTTGCCCCCAAATTTTCACCAAGTTTGCTCCCGAGTTGCCTGAATTGTTCCCCCCGAATTTTTTCCCCAATTTAAATCAGAGGTTGAATAAATGTGCCCCCCAAATCCCACCCCAGATTTAAAATAAAAAGTTTCCCCGACTCTACCCAGATTTTTACATAAATGGCCCCCCCAAGATTAAACCCAAAAAAACAGATTGCCCTAGATTTCAAAACAGAGGTTGTCCAATTTTTGTGGATGTGCCCCCCAGATTTCACACAAAATGTTCCCTTTAGATGTTGCTCCGGGGGTGGCCCCTAGGTTTCTCCCCAGATTTGCTTGGGTTGCCCCCAGTTTTTTGCCAAAGTTCTCCCAGGGGACCCCCGATTTCACCCCCCTGTCACATAAAAAGTGCCCCCACCCCGATTCCCCCGTTCCCCCCTTTTTGCCCGAAAATTCTCTTATGTTGCCCCAATTTGCAAAAATGGCCTTTTGAAAATTTCCCCAGTTGTTGCACAGATGTGCCCCAAATTTTCCCCATATGTTGCAAAAATGGGGGCCCCAGTTGTGCACGATGTCCCCAGATTTTTATTAAAATTTCCCCCCCAAAATACCCCAAAATGTCTGGGTGATGTTCCTATTCAATTTGGTTGCTGCAGGTGCTTTCCAGAGGCCAGAACATACACCCAGAATTTTACTCCTTCCACTTTAATGGGATTCAAGTCCAGGCCATCTTGATCCCGAATATTGTGACAAATTCGTCCAACTGCTCCTGAACTGAGAATAGACTTATTGGAGCAACACTGTGTGCAACTGTGAAAACACATGGCTCTGCAGAGGACGCATACCAAAATGGGGGTTTTTTAAACAAATATCCAGGGGTTACGGTTAGACTTAGGGTAAGGTTTGCACTAACTATACAGTTTCCCAAGTGTTGTACCTGATTTCACCCCCTTTTGGGATGATTTGCCCAGGTTTTTCCCCAAAGGGCCCCAGAGTTTGGTTAGATTTGCCCCAGATTTCATGCACATGTTGCACAGATGTGCCCCAGGTGATGCCCCAAAGTTTAGCCAGATGTTGCCCAGATATTCCCTAGATGTTGCAAAAAAAATGTGCTCCAGATGTTGCCCAATTTTCACCAAGATGTTCTCCAGATGTTGCCTGAATGTGTCCCAGATTTTGCCCCAGATTTCACTCAGAGGTTGAATAAATGTGCCCCAGACTCTACCCAGATGTTACATAAATGTACCCCAGATTTCTGCCAGATGTTCTTCAGATGTTGCCCCACTGTAACCCAGTTTTCACCCAGATTTTACATAAACGTGCCCCAGACTTTATCCAGATGTTACATAATTCCCCAGATTACCCAGAGTTCAAAAGTCCCCCGTACCACAAATGTTTTTTTGGGATGTTGTCCGGGTGGCCACCATTTCACCCGGTGTTCAAAAATTTTGCCCAATTTCCCCCAATTTGCCGGGTGTCCCTAGAATTGTCACAGATGTTGCTTGGGTGTGCCCCAGATTTCTGCCAATTTTCCCCAGGAGGCCCCAATTTTACCAGTTAAATAAATAGCCCCAATTTCACCGTGTCCCCCCAATTTTGCCAAAGATTCCACCTAAGGCCCCGAATTTTTTCTAATGTTGCCCAAAATTGCAAAAAGGGCCTCGATACCCCCAGTTGTTGCACAGATGTGCCCCAAATATTCCCCCGATGTTGCCCTAGTCGTTGCACAGATGTGCCCCACATTTCAGCCAGATGTTTCCCCAAGATGTCTGGTGATGTTCCTATTCAATTTGGTTGCTGCAGGTGCTTTTCAGAGGCCAGGACACACCCAAAATTTTCCCCTTTTCCCATTTTAAGGGGGATTAAAGTCCAGACATCTCGACCCCAATTTTGTGAAAAAATTTTTGGGGCCGAAAAAAAGAATATTGAAAAACAGGAAAAAAAAATTTTTGAGAGGATGGAAAAAGGGTGAGATTTTTTTAATAAAAAAAAAAGTTTTTTTTGAAAAAAAATTTTTAAAAAAAAGGGGAAAAAGGACACGCCTCAAAAAACGTGCGAGACCCACCAAAAAAACCGTCTTATTAACACAAGAACTGAATGACTCAATATTTTTGGAGCGTCTCTCTCTTAATGGGCGGGATTTATTTTAACGCGGGGCGGTATCTATCCGGGGAATAAGTCTCCTCTTCAATTGGCCGCTGACTTGAATCAATTCAAAAAAAAAAGGCCCCCAAATAATAAGCTTATTAACCGTCCCCATATCATCGGGCAGTGGAGACACTTAAATCATGAGGTCCGTGGAAATGGTTAAAGACAATGTATCATTACGCGCAGGGGTTTGGGGATATTTATGTCAGGGAAAATCTTAATTTTTTGCCTTGCAAACTCTCTGTCAGAATTCGAGACAATGGAAAAGTCGCGGGCTGAGGGGTAGTAGGAGGCCGGAGAAAGGGTTGCATATTTGGCAACTATTTTAAAATTTCTGCTTTCAAAAAAACCCCCAAAAGTCCCCAAAGTCCCCAAAACAAAAAAAACCCTTCGGGGTATACAGCCCCATGAGAACCCCTTTTTCCCCAAGGTTACGGATGCTGATTTTTTTTTTTCGGCCCCTCCATCCGCACATTCCTCTTACTTACCTTAACCCCTAAGCGCTATATGATGGATATATCTGTCATCAAGTGCACAGCATAGGGGGTCAGAGGGTTTGCAAATCGCTACCCGGGCCCCCGGGGCTTGAGGGGGCCCAAAGGCCCTCGCCACATAACAAGACACCGTATTATAAAGGCAATGTTTAGGGGGGCCCTTTCGTAATGGCATTGGGGCCCCCCGGGAGTTTTCCGTTACCCTCTGTCTTCAGGCGTCCTGGGGCACTGCCGTTGTACAATTTACATGTTGAAACGGTTGAAAAAAGACATGTGTCCATCAGTTCAACAAGGTGGGGAAAATGGGGGTGCAGGAGGAGACGGGAAATTAAAGCGCAGCCCCCCCGGGGTAATGCCCTGCCCCACAAGGCAAAACCCAAATCTTCCCCGGGAACCCCATCTCACCCCAGACCGCCACCAGCCCGGATCCAAATTACAAAAACCACCATTAAATTTCTTTATTCCATTTGTTATCCAAACCTTTCTTAAACCCCAACGTTCCTGCTGTGACCCTCCCCTCAGCGCTATTCCACAATTCACCGTCTTACAGTGAAGAACACTTTTCTCCTCAAAATTTAACCTTTTTTCTCTAGCAAAGGGAAAAACCCCCCTTGTTTTTTGAGGGGGCTTTACGAAATAATTTTTTTCCCCGTACTTTTTTTTTTTTGCCCCCCCCCCCGAAGCCGTCTTTTCTCAAACTAAATAAGTTAAATTCTACAAAACCTCCCTCTAACTAACATGCCCCATTCCCCTTTATATTTTGGGTTGCTCGTCTTTGCACTCTCTCTAGCCCATCATCTTTTCTAAAAACGGGAGGGCCCAAACGAAACAATTCAATGAAGGCCCACCAATGCTTTATAAAACGGTAGAATTACATCCGTCCCCGATCCAGGCTTCTTTTAAATACACGCCAATATTTTCTTCCCCTAAGGCAGCTAATTGACATTGTGCGTTTCTGAAATCACAAAAAACCCCCAATTTTTTCTCAACAAGGATTCCCCAGTTTTTCTCCCCCCTAGGACAATAAAGCCTGAGATTATTTCACCCAGGCAAAACCTTACATTTACCACATTAACCCCATTTGCCAAAGTGATCCCCAAAGCACTAAAGGTGTCCGGTCTGCTTGCAATTTTGAGCATTTCCTAAAAACACTACCGCATACTTGGTGTCATCTGAAAAAATAGAAAACCGGCTTTTTGATCCCCTCCAGAGATGTATTAAAAAGTGATTAACTGAATAGTGAAGAAATCGGGGCGATACCTTTTAGGGGCTAACTGAGTATATTTGAAGTGATTTTTCGAGGGGACTAGCTCTCTTCTTCAACGATGTTAAAAACAAACGAAAATACACAGACTTTTTTACACACAACAGATCTTGGGGATCAAAAATTCTTAAAAAACAAAATGCAAATATAGGTAAGCAGTTTTTACAACCTGCAAATTAAAACAGCGGGAAACTTGTGGGGGGGAGGGAGTGATCAAAATTTTTCTCTTATTTTTAAATGAATCAGGGAGATTTGTTTGCACTCACATTCACACATAGCTTACAGAAGTGGCATGAAAATTTAAAAACCCATTTGAAAGGTTTTAAAATTTTTTTGCTTTAATTTAATTCCCATTCCTTTCCCTCCCCTGACTTAAAATCCCCCTTTAAAGACCGTTACCTGCAAATCTTCCAGGAATTTTTTCCCCCCAGAAAATTGCGCCACTGGAGATCGTTCTTGTTGTTAATGGTGAATCTGTGTGAATTTTCATACCGGGCTGAGTCTCGCCCTTTTTCCCCCCCAACATAGACCTTTGGGAAAACATTGCATACACAAATCAAACACCATTTTGCAAACCCGCAGGAAAATTCCCCCAAAATTCTGGCCCCTGCGGGACTGTGGGGAACCGTACACCACGGTGTGTTTTCACCCCGCAGGTTTGGGGCCCCAAAAGGGAAAAGGAGAGGGGGACGGGAAATGCTTTGAGTCTGTTGTCCCTATTAGCACGGGGTTGAATTTCCTTGGGCAATCTTTCGTAGGATCTCCAGTTTGGGTTTTGGGGTTACAACAGGGGCACTCGTTTTTTCCTTCGGGTCTTTTTTGATTAGCAGACTTCTCTTTGAGGGGCCCTTTGCTGATTTGGTTTTCGTCAATTTTGGTCTGTAACCAAGTTTAGAAAATTTTTGCCTCAATCCAGAAGATTTGTCCAGCTGCTTTGTGGACAAAAGATGTACTAACCGGGTGTAATAATATTTTTTTGTGGGGGGTGGGGTTCATTCCTGGAGGAGCCGTTCGTCTGTCGGGGTTTTTGGGGGATACTGATTTGAGTACCGGGGGTCTTGATGTGTAATTATATCCCGAAGTGGTTTTGCTCTCTGAATAGGTAAGTTTAAGGGTTAAAAGGTGGGGGGAAAGTTTTGAAGTCATTATGGGAAATTGAATTAGGGGCCCCCCCCCCGCAGTCCAGATACAATGATATCATCAATATAACGGGGTACATCATGGGTTTGGTGTTCATGTTTAAAAAATGCCCTTCCCTCCCCATAAAAAAAGATTTTTCATATGGGGCACACAGGACCCCAAGGAAGTTCCCATTTGCTGTAGATACGGTCTTCCAAAATAAAATATTGGGCGATATAACTGGATGACGTGGACTGGGTTTCGTTGGGAGGCTTTTTTCTCTAGGTGCCCTGGGCACGCAACCCCCTTGTGGGGGAATTTTTGTATACAAGGATTCTACACCATGGTTTGCCAAAAAGGTGCCCTCAGGAAGTGGACCGAGGCATTTAGTTTTTTTAAAAAGGTCTGTTTTGTCCCCATTACTTGGGAGTTCTTTGACCAGGGTTTTAGGAGATTTTCCCCCAACCTGAGGGTTTTTCTGTCAGTCCCAATGCCCCCCAAATGATAGGCCTCCCAGGGTTGCCATCTTTATGATCTTTGGGAGCATAAGAACAGCCCGGGTTGAGATCCACTGGATAACAATTCCAGTTCAACCACCACAACTATTTTACTTTTTGGAGAAACCGTTCACAGAAATGGGGAACTTTCCCTGGGTTTCCCAATGTGCCCCCAAAAACAAAAACCCTTTATGGCGCCTGGGAAAGCCCCCTTTAAACAAAATAACAAAACCAAAACCCCGATGAAAACCCCGTTATATTGAATAAACATTTCATCTGGGCTCGGGGGAGGAGGGCCCTAATTTAATTTTATAATGACTTCAATAACTTCACCCCCCCATTTAAACCTTTAAAATTACCTATTCAGAACAAAATTTCTTTCGGATACTACAATACACATCAAAAACCACCGGCTACTCCACATTACCCAAACCACAGACAGAACGGGCCCACCTCAGGAATGACAGTTCCACCCCAAGCACACAAAACAGTCTGTTTTATAACCGGGCCCCCCCAGGGTAATACCCTTTTTCACCCCCCGTTTATTTGCTCCACAAAGCAGACCTGGACAAGCACCCTTTTGGATCAGGACAAAATTTCTCAAACTTGGGATACAACCAAAATTGACGACAACCAAACAAAAAGCCCGCCCTTTTTCCCGAACAGCGCTCACATACAAAGAGACCCAGAAGGGAAAAGATGCCCCCGTTTGTCACCTACAACCCACACTGGAGATCCTACGAAAAATTCCCAAAGGGAAATCAACCTTCTACATAGGGGAAAAAGACTCAAAGACATATTTCCCCGTCCCCCCCTCCCCCTCTTTCGGCAACCACCAAAATGCGGCCATTAGTCCGGAGCGCTCTGAAAGGCCCCCAACTGAAAAGGCCCCTCAACCCCCCTGCAAACATGCAAAAACCGCAGCACATCCACACGCTGACAGTGACCTGTCCCACAGCCCAGCAGGGGCACAGAATTAGGGGGGTTTTTTCCCGCAGTCAGCAATGTGGTGTAAAATTTAAAAATTTTTGTTCAATGCCCACCCAGGGCCCCATTGGGGGGAAAAAAGGGAGAGACTCCCCGTAGAATTTACAAGATTCACCATTAACAAAAACCCGGAACTGATCTGCCCTGGGGGCAATTCCTGGGGAAAATCATTCCAGGGGGAAATTTGCGGAACGGCTTAAAGGAGATTTAAGACTCGAGGGAGAGGAAGGGAATGGGAAAATAAATTTAAAGCAAAAATTTAAAACTCTGCAAAATGGGTTAAATTTTCATGCCAGCTTCATGTCAAGCTATGTGTGAACTGTGAGTGCAACAAATCTCCCCTGATTGCATATAAAGATAAGAGAAATAATTACTGATCACTCCCGTCACGCCCCACAAGTTTCCAGACTGTTTAATTCTTGACAGGTTGTAAATAACTGCTTACCTATTTTTTCGCATTTGTTATTTTTAAGAATTCTAAGATCCTTTGAAGATCCATGTCCTGTGTTTTAAAAAAAGTCTGTGTATTTTTCAGTTTGTTGTATAACATCAGTCTGAAGAAGAGAGCTAGTCCCCTCGAAAGCTCACTATCAAATATACTCAGTTTTGCCTCTAAAGGTATCGCTGATTTCTTCACTATTCTACTACTTTCTATGGCTAACACGGTACAGCATTATACTACTAGTGTATTATACTGGCAGATAGGTCAAGAAAGGGGGTTTCCCCTATTAACATATCGGCCCTCTGCAACACAGTCGCTGGGAGCCTATGGACTGTCATGGCAGTCAATGGCCTGATGAAGGGCCCCTAGATCTGCCTTCTTAATGCTCCTATTAGGACCTGCCAGAGTTGTATTATAGTGTATTATACTAGCAGATAGGTCAAGGAAGGGAGTTTCCTCCATCAGCTTACTGGTCTCCCACAAAATGATCACCGGGTGCCTATGGGTTGTCATGGCTGCCAGGGGCCAGATGAAGGGCTCCTAGATCTGCCTTCTTACTGCTCCTATTAGGACCTGCCAGAGATGTATTAGGGTGTATTATACTAGCAGGTAGATCAAGGAAGGGAGTTTTCTCTATCAGCTCATTGGCCTCCCAAAAAAATGCTCACTGGATGCCTATGGAATGTCATGGCAGCCAGGGGCCTAACATCTTAGTGCTCCTATTAGGACCTGCCAGAGATGTATTGTAATGTATTATACTAGCAAATAGATCAAGCAAGGAGGGTTCCTCTATTAGCTTATCGGCCCTCTGCAACACAATTGCTGGGTGCCTATGGGATGTCGGCAGCCAGGGGCCTGATGAAGGGCCTCTAGATCTGTCTTCTTAGTACTCCTATTAGGACCTACCAGAGATGTATTGTAATGTATTATAATAGCAGATAGATCAGTCAACGGGGTTTCAAGCTTATCGGCCATCTGCAACACAATTACTGGGTGCCTATGGGATGTCATGACAGCAAAAGGCCTAACATCTTAGTGCTCCTATTATGACCCACCAGAGGTGTATTATAGTGTATTATACTAGTAGATAAATCAACAAAGGGAGTTTTCTCTATCAGTTTATTGGCCCCCTACAAAATGATCACAGGGTGCCTATGGGTTGTCTTTGGGTGCCAGGGCCTGATGAAAGGGGTCCTGATCTGCCTTCTTATGTTCCATTTGGACCCCCAAGATGTTTACAGGTATTATACTCAGTGGGGTAAAGGGAAGGAGTTTTCTCTACATTTTTGCCCCCCCCCCCCCCCCCCAAAAATGCACAGGGGCCCGGGGGTTTGTCATGGCAACCGGGGGCCCCCAACTTTTAGTGCCCCATTTGGCCCTGTCAGATATGTTTATGTGTTTGTGAAATTTTTTCTAGGCAAAAAAAAGTAAAAATAGGTTCGATAAAATCTTTTTAAAAATACTAAAAAAAATAATAAAAAAAACATTAACAAATTGTAATTTTTCCTTTACACATTACTTTCTCATGGAAAAATGCATGAAAAAATGTGAAAGGTGCAGTTTTAAAAAAAAAAATCATAAAAAAATTGCATTCTCCCAAAAGGGACAAAAAAGCACTTTTAAAGGTATATCTAAATATGCCATCAAAGTCATAAGGGTGCGGATCCCACCTAAGGGAGTTCCGAGTACGGCCGAACATTCCGTAGAATGTAGATCACAGAGGTGGGATCTGCACCCATATGACTTTGATGGGTGCGAATCCCACCTCAGGGATCTGCACAAATTTTTGGAACGGGCCCCCCAAAGTCTCGGTCGAAAGAAGTCCGTCATACTTGTGCGGGACTTTCATTTTCTATGGGGGTTCCAAGTACGGCTGAACATCTGCTCCCCCTATGGGAACTGCCATAGAACAGAATGAAGAGTCGTGCGCAAGTGTGACCAGATCCCCACTCCGAGACCTTCAGGGGCCTGTTCCTGAGACAGGTGTAGAACCCAGAGTAGGGTGCGCCCTTTTTTTTCTTTATGATATCCGATTAATACCATCAAATTGCTTTTTAAGGGCCCTTTAAGGGGTATAATCGGGGGGTGTTGCTAAGGTGAGCTGGTGCTCCAGGCTTCAGGACCCAATAGCACAATGTGCCCAAAAGGGACGAAACAAGGGGCAGAGCAGCAAATTGAATCTAAGGAAAGGCAGCTATAACAAACGAAGGGGTGGACAGGACTTTTAAATTTTAAAAAGGGGCCCTTTGATTTGGGAACAGAGTCCCGCTTAGGTTCTGTCACTCACCTTGTGTCACCGATGAAGGAAGGATTGGATTGTTATCAACTTTCTCCCATAAATACGTGGGCCTGGGAATGCCTTCCTCCGAGCTGCAAGTTAGCGTGACATCACTCCCAATATCCAGGGAACCCTGAATGTTGCAGAGGGGTTCAGAGGGAGGCACTGCATAACGGCAAAATGACATCATCAGAAATCCATTCTCAGTGATGTCACTGCTCTCTAGTGAATGGATAGGCGCATCTCGGGTGTCCCGCTCTCTAGTGAATGATAGGGGTTTTCCCTGATGTCCCGTCTCTAGTGAATGGATAGGGTGCATTCCCCATGATGCCCGCTCTCTAGTGAATGGAAGGCGCATTCTCAGTGATGTCACCCGCCTCTAGTGAATGGAAAGGGGTCATTCTATGATGTCACTGCCTCTATGAAAGGATAGGCGCATTCTCATATGTCACCTCCCCCTTATGAAAAGGATAGGCTGCATTCTCAGTGATGTCACCGGCTCTATGAATGGGTAGGTGATTCTCAGTGATTCACCGCTCTCTAGTGAATGGTAGGGTGATTCTCAGGATTCACCCCCTCTATGAATATAGGGTGCATTCTCATGAGTCACTGCCTCTAGTGAATGGGTAGGGTGCATTCTCATGATGTCACCCGCTCTCTATAAATGGGAAACTGCATTCCAGTGATGTCACGCTCCTAGTGTGGATAGGCTGCATTCCTGATGTCCGCCCTTGTAAAAGGATAGCTGCATTTTCAGTGATGTCACTGCTCTCTAGTGAATGGATAGGCTGCATTTTTCAGTGATGTCACGCCTCTAGTGAAGGAAGGCTGCATTCTCAGTATTTTTGTTTCCCCATGAAGGATTTTCTCATTCCATTTCACTGCCTCAGTGTGGATGGTGCCTAGTGAGTCACGCCCTTAATGGGAAAC